>CAMPDV010001282.1:0-106872 GCA_946699065.1 Loxodes magnus
TTTGACTCTGTTTGTCAATTTATTTAGATAAGCATCAATTTACTAAGAACTTCTAGTATAAAATAAATTATAGCTCTAATTCAATTTTATTTATAAAAGATTGTATTAAACTAAAGTTATACAAGTTAATATATTTAAAGATTTAGATATCATTCAACAAGATATTTGAGTAAACACTATTTCTCATTAATTTATAATGCCTTTTACTAAGGATTAAGAGATAAAATATTAATTAAGTTTTATAACTAAAGCTTTATTATTAATTTTAAAGATTTAACAAAGAAGTTAAGCCATCTATTTGAGATAAAAGAAGAGATACAAGAGTTGAGTCAATTTATTATAAAATTATTATTTTTTCTTATTTTAAGGTAATAATTCTTATTTATTAGTAATATGTTTCGATTATTTCCTCTTCTTATTATCTATTTTCCTCTTGAAGTTTAAATATTCTTAGTAATTTATTAATTTCACCTATTAAGCAAAAAAAACCTTATCAAACTAAAATTTTCTGAGATCAATGAAATTTTATTTTGAACTGCTTGTCTTTATTGAATATCACTAGATTAAGTTGACTACTTATACTCTCCTCAATCTTAATTGATAAATTATAATATCTCAAATATTTACCCTTACATCATGTTTTAAATTTAATAAACTAAGAACTTGAAAGACATAATAAAATAGCTTTGAACAATTATTAAATTTATAGTTGCTATTTACCTAATTAATACAAAGCTTAATTATAAATTATTTAAACTAATAAATAAAACTTAAGCAAAGCTTTAACTTTTTATATTGGCTAACTAATATAAATTAGAATATTATTTTAAAGATTAAGCTTTAATTAGCTTGGTGCAAGAGATTGTTGCTAACCTTATGTCAACTCGAACGAGATTTCCAAAAGTAATATTATTTTTGGATTTGAGCAAAGATTTAGAAGAAATATGTTTAAGATATAAATATATCTAAAATGCATTAGCTGCTTTAATTTTATACATTTTCTATATTTCTACCTGAAGGTTATTTTCAAATGATTAAATTATTAGTCTTAAATAAAAAAAGAAGCAAACTCAAAGAACTACGTTCTAATTCATTAAGTCCAAATCTTGAATAAAAGTTAGGACTTAACTTATGAAAGTCACATATTTATGATTTTTTATTTTATCGAATAAATAAATTTTATTATAATTAAGAAATTTGCATAAATACATCATGCTTGGTAGATTATTTAATCTATACATGTCTAATCTACTATATTCCTTTAATTTAACTAGAGATACTCTATATTTCTTAGGTTAAAGCTTAGTTATTATTTTAGTTAAATGAATTAATAGTTATATTCTTAATCTCCCTCCAAAGCATTAACTTTAATCTTCAATCTAATAATTTTTTTGTTGCTTCTTTTTTATTTCTAGAATGAGTTTTTCAATAATTATCTCATTTTGTATATTTCTTAAAGTTAGACTTAAAACCCATTTATCTTATTCAATAATTAAGATATTAATAATAAAAATTAAAAAACCATGAAATAAAGAAGATTATTAAAAGTTTCTCTAACTACAATATTTCTAGAAGTGTTTTGTATTTTTACGTCAAGATAAATGAAGCTAGTAATTTAAGTTTTATCTCTAGAGGTATATAAATAATATAGTAAACCATTAGTTAGCTATCCTTTAAGCAATAGCACTAATATTTATATCTCTAGCTAATTTAAATTTTCAATTAAATACACCAATAACTTAAGACAACTGAAGATAAGCAATATTGTTAATTCTTAGGTTGATTTTACAAAATACTAATACTATTAGACTTTTATTAGGTATATTTGTAAAGATGATAGATATATAATAAATTTATAGTAATAGCTAGATATAAAGTAATATGAAGAGATAAAGATGAAAAGAAAGAGTTATTTTGGTAATAAGAGTGTTAAAGGTATCATTATATCTTTAATTTAGTCGTTTTATCTAGATAAATAGTTTAGTTATAATTACTGTTAGAATCATAACATGATCTTAGTAATTTACACTATTTAATTTACCTTAAGCTTTCTAAAATTAATAGGCACTTGCTTAACTACAGCAGTTGATACAATATACTAAGGAAATAGTGATATGATGTTTATAGATTGCATTGCAATATATTGCAATATACATTAAGTAACAAGAAAGAAATAGAAATTAAAGGTATTAGATTATATACCATTTTAGTTAATATTAATATAGAACCTTTTAGAATACTGCCTTACCTTTTCTAATACTTTATATCCTTATATTAAAGCATTAACATCCAATTAAGTTATGTTAGTTCAAACTAATACTAAAGAGATTCTGTTTTATTGAAACTCAAATTAGTTAAAAGAAAATTAAATATGCAAGAGGTAATAAGTTACCATCTTATCTAATCCTTCCATCAAAAATTGAAGCATAAAGGATAATTAAAGACAATCTATTATAAAATTTAAAGGAAGGATTGATAAAAGTAAGTTACAAGAAGTAAATAAAGAAAAGGGGAAAGTTAGAATTTAATTTAAACAGATTTAATTAAAAATTATTTAAACTAACTTTATTTAATTTAATTTTGTTTAAATTACTGAACGCTCATTAAGTAAATAATAAATAAATGCGCAGACCTTGGAGTGAAAAAGAAGATCAAGCTATCACTAAATTAGTTGAATAATTTGGACTTAAATCTTGGAATATTATTTCTTAGAAGCTTGTTGATGAGTTTCAGTTTGCTAAAAGAACTGGAAAGTAATGCAGAGAAAGGTGGTATAATCATTTAGATCCAGATGTTTCAAAAAATGACTGGACTAAAGAAGAGGAAGAAATATTTGAGTAGTAGCATAAACTTCTTGGAAATAGTTGGGCAAAAATAGCTAAACATTTACCAGGTAGAACAGATAACGCAATAAAAAATCATTACTACTCTTATTTAAGAAAAATGTAAAGAAGAAAAAACAAAAGTTAAAAAGGTAAAACCCTTTGCAAGAAAAATTTGTCCCTTTCCCAAAAGACCACTCAAGCACAGGCTCACAAACAAACTGAAAGTTAAAACATAAATTTAAGTTAGCAAGAAGAAAATCTAAAGCAAAGTAATTAAGATAAGCTGCAATAAGAAAAAGTTTTATAATAAGTCGAATAAGTAATGTGCTAGCAGTAATTATTTGAATCTTAAATCAATAATAAAATACCTTAGGAGAACTAATCTAGCATAAAAAGTGCTTTTACACCATTTTAAAGAAATAAGTGCTAAACAAATTAAATAAAAATTGTATACTAGGATTAAAATATTACTCAAAAAGAGTGCATAGTAGATAACTAGCAGCTCGAATTTCAATGAAATGAAAGTTAGAATAATTTTTGGAGTTAGTAAGGAGAAATAAATCAAGATTATACTCATCCTTTATAGTATGGGAGTTGGAACTAAGAGCAATATAATTCATATAATTAATATTTACTGAAATATCAAGGTAACTATGGAAATTTTAAATACTCCAAATAATGATCCACTGTAAGGATAATAAACGATTTTTCTTTTACATAAATTATTTGAAATTTCATGAAACGTAATTCTATCTATAAAAAAAGTAAATATAGGAGCCTTTAAGTCAAATATCATAAAAAATATACCAAAAGATGTAACTAGATAAATAAAATAATTTTTATATTTATCTTAAGAATAAATTAGAGTATTATTATATATTTCATTAAAGGAAATTTTAAAATACAATTGAAGTTCTTAAAAAATATATAAAGCATATTAGATTCATAGAAAATCCCATTAATATCATTATATAATTTTTAATGATTATTTGAATTTAATAAAAATTAAGATCTTTCTAAGCAGTAATAACTTAAATTAAAATCTTTATAAATTTTATATTTTTAGTACATTTTTATTAGACTAAAAGTTAAAAGCGAATTAAAATAATTAAAATTGTTTAATGTATCAAAGTTCTTAGCTGGAATACCATGAAGAATAGTAAGAAAGACAAAAGCTAAGAATACTTTATATTTTGATTCCTTTTTATTATAAATTCTTAATACTGTTTGAAGCTTATGTAAAATATAGTAATTAATAAAGGATAATCTAGCCTTTAAAGATTTTTTTTGTACATTTTTAATTCTCATTAATCTTAAGATTGAACCTAATAAATAGCACTTTTATCTTATGTCTTTTTGTGATTCCTCTTTTTAATTAACTTTTTTCAGAAAAAGAAGTTGAATATTTCTCCTAATATATGAAAGAAAATAAGGGCTTATTTGTATATATTAAAAATATTTTAAAATTTTCAGCAGATAAATTTATAAATCTCAAAAAGAGATAATAGCTTTTGCTAAGATAAAACTTTCATACATTTTATAAATGTAGGGAAAAATAAGCCTGAAACTTAGAGCATCTTAAATGTATATTCATTTTTTAATTTATATCTCACATGATAATACCTAAATGCAAGAGATTTAAATTTATATTAAAGATAAAAATTTTTACTTAAAGGAAACTGAAAAACTAATTTAAATTTTTGATATCTACATTTTATTTACATTTACTAGGATCACATTATCATTTATACAAGTTTATTAATCAACCTAAAATGTTAAATGTAAATCTACGTATTAGTTTGAAAAAATTTTAAATATGTTCTAAACTTATCTTTTTAAATATGAAAGTTATAATATCCAAATAATTATTCATACCCCTATAGAAAACGATATATAAAATAAATTTTTATAAGGTTATTTTTGATTAAGTTAAAAGAGTACAATAATAT
Source organism: Loxodes magnus (assembly GCA_946699065.1). Taxonomy (NCBI): domain Eukaryota; phylum Ciliophora; class Karyorelictea; order Loxodida; family Loxodidae; genus Loxodes; species Loxodes magnus. The sequence goes on from CAMPDV010001282.1 coordinate 4,775, forward strand.
TTTTTAGTTAGAAATAAAAAAAATTTATAAAAATTGCTAAATTCACAGTAACTAACCTAAAAGCCAAGAATGAAGAAAAACTTAAAATAAAAAAGTAAATTATTTCAAAAGATATTCTATAAATTAGATAAAACTTAAAAGCATTCAATTAAATTTTTTCTTTCATACTAATATATGTGTACTAGAGAACTTAAAATCTGCGCAAAATACTTTATAATGTTTCCTTCAATTTGTTTCTACCATAAATATTTTTTATACTCATTTATTTAAAAGTTCTAAGTATTCAAAAATTAGATATAATTATATTTTTAATATTAAGAAAATCTGATATATATAAATGATATATAAGCATAAAACATTTTTAGCCTCATTATATTTTCTTACCTAGTACTATTAATAATTTATTTTATTTTATTATTTTTCTCATTCTAAAATGCTTAATAAATTAATTAAAGTTTCTTTAAAATATTGTTTAAGTGAGTTAAGACTTCTGATATAAAGCCTAATAGTTATTTACATTGTTGTAATTTATAGTAATTACTTAGTGTTATTTAAAGCAAAATAATTTAGATTCTTCTACAATAATCTAAACTAGATAGATTCCTTACTATTTAAATTTCACCTTCTTTACAGCATTTAAGAAAAGCTTAATCTAAGAGATCCGTAAAATACTAATATAAGTTTTGTTTAGCTTATTAAAAAGGACTTGAATCATCTAATACCAGCTTCTTTCTGTAAATGCCTTCAAAGTAGTTACAATATAGCCTCCTCGATGTTCCAAAATCTTTTCGGTGCTGCTTAAGCACTCTTCTTCACTTCGGACATTACCTCCAAAAATGTCCAGCCTTTTGACAACAATAGCAACGTTTTATTAAGGATTTGAATTAAAATTTTTGTTCTGTTTATATTTTTTCAATTTCCATCTTTTCTGATTGAAGTTAGTTTTTTTGATTAGTAATCGAATTTCTTCTTTAATTTTCTATTGATTTGATACTAGGTTTTTTTTCTAATAGTTCAAATTAGGAAGTTAAAGCTTCAATTTAAAACTAAACTTTACTTACCAAGCCTTGATCTTCCTTTTTTCTATCTTACAAAAGAAACCGAAGATTCAAGTTTTCCGCCTTCAGGATCTATATTTCGGTATTCGTTTTCTCAATTAATGAATAAAGTTAAATAATGTCTTGCTCATGGGGTTTCTCAAGTTTTTTCAGTTTGCTAGGAAATTCAGTATTTCCCAATCCTTAACAGGAGTAGATTTATCTTCTTTGAATTCTTACTTCTTGCTAGTTAACTAAGACTTAAGATTGATCTATTAGGTTAGAATTTAAGGTTTAAACTCCCGGGTTTTTTTTTACATTTTTTTTGAATATCTTTTATTTAGCTATAGATATAATGCCTTTTAAGCGATGTTATGTAAATTTTTTTAATGTAAATTTTAAATAAAATTTAGATACAAAATTGATATAAATTTTATAGCAAAAATAAAGATTTATTGCCTTATAGAAATTAAAAAGCTTTTTATATTATTTAATTCATAAACTTCAATAATAATTGTTTTAACTTCTTAATTTTATTCTTTAAGGCTATTTTCAAAACTGAAATAAATAATTTTGAATTTAAATTTGAAGAAGACAAAAAGTTGAGTCTTTTCTATTTTTGCTATGAAAATTTGGATTTTAAAATAAATAGATAGTTAAAATTAAAGAAAATTTTACATACTACTATGTAATTAGATTTAATTCTTAAATAATTTATTATTATCATTTCTTACTTAAATTGCATAGTTGTTAGCTCCTTCCCTTTTTGAATTTTTTATTATTTTTATTTTAAATTTAATCCCAAAATTTTAAAACTTTGACTGGAATAAAATTTAAATTTAAATAATTCTCTTTTTTTTTATATTTCTTTAAAATTTGAAGGATATAAAATATTCATATAATACCTTGATATTTAAAATCATTATAATTAAGATTTGAGTGTATAAACTTTAAAACTCTTTTAATATAAATGCTTTTAGTAGAAAGAAAAAACATTATAAAAAGAAAGTTTTAGGAAAGTAAGAATAAAAATATACTTAGTAAAAAAAATTATAATCATTGTATCAGATAAATTAGCAATTTTAAAAATGATAAATAAAAATAAAAATTTATTCCTTTTTAGTATAAATTTTAATTTATATTTAGTTATTTTTATTAACTAGCATTTATCTTTATGATTATGTTGACTAAATTTAGATTTGTTTGCCATAAATTTTTATAAAAGGTCTTTCAATTTTTTGCATTAAACTCTTGAGTATCTTCGTATTTTAATTATCAATTTTATTATAAATTCTCTAAGATTAAATTCTTTGAAATTTTTCTTAAACTTTAGCAAGGAAAAATTCTGAAAATATTATAAAAGTTATCAGCGATTCTAGAAATAAATATAATATTTTAGAATGCTAGTTTATTCTAATATTATTAAATAGAGCAATTAATTACTATAAAGTGTATAATAAAAATTAATAAATAGAATAATATTAGAAAAATATTGCTAGCTATAAATATCAAAGCTATATAAAAGTTACTGTTCTAAATTAATATTAATTTATTATAGAATAAATTAATATTGCTTACTAAAATTAAATTATAAAGCAATTATTTAACTTTATTTTAATAAAAATTTATCTGGCTAGTGTAAATAACTTTTACTATTTTTCTTTGTTATTTAAGATAAAAATTGTACTGATAGAGAATTTTTCGTAACTATCCTTTAAAGCTAATTATTTTTTTGGTAAAACATTTTAATTTGAAATTTTACATAATTTTTTATTAGTTAATTAACGTGATATCACCATTATTAAGATCACCAAAATTAAAAAAGAAACCGAATTTTATTGCCATTAGCATTCAAGTAATTTTCCTAGTTTCACACTTGGTCATATTTTCTTCTTTTATCCATTTTTTAAATCAAAATTCACTACCTTCTTTCTATAAATTTTGTATTCTTTCCGAAGACTGGAGTAATAAATGATTAGAGGATATTCCGTTACCTGTACCAAATGCTGCGGTCGAATTAAATTCTCCTAAGTCAAAAATATATCTAGTCTCGTTCATGTCTTTAGTTGTTTTCCGATTCCCGTCCAGTTTAGTTACATGTGAAGATAGGAGAACTCTAAGATTTGAACTTCAGTGCCCCTAGTCAGCTACTCGTACCGCTTGAGAAAACTTTTGAATAAGTAAGGCTTATCACATAAAGGGTACATCTTTAATTATCGTGATGCATCTACAAGCTATTTGACAACCGTTATTATACTATTTAATAAAGCAACTATACTTTTAATCTTTGCTACTATAAAATATACTTGCTATCTTAATTTTCAAGTTAAGATATTTTGCTAGCAGACAATATACTTTAAATTCTAAAAATCTCTAATTTTTCTTTCACGTAAAAGTCATTCTAAAAGCTAAAATCTGATAAAATGAAGATAAATTTGATCTATCTTTCTACTTAATCCTTTCCTATCCTTATTACATAAATTAGAAAGCTTATTTATACCATTTTTATCCTTTACATTTTTTGGTATTTTTCCTTATGAAAAAAGTTCGATTTTTTACCTTAGATAAGTCTATAAAAGCAAGGTATTAAACATAGTTAAATATAGAGTCTAGAAAAAAGGTTAAAGTTATAAAATAAATAAAGTTAACCCATAACATATTAGTTTAAAGGATTAAATAGAAATATTACTTATGGTCTATAGATAAAGCTATAAGAATTTTGTATAATAGAAGAGAGAACTGAAAACTAATAGTTATTTAAATTAAGATGTTAGATCTTTCAAACCTTTGTGATATCTTCCATCTTATGAAAAGTGTTTAAGAATAATATATTAAAAAAATGATAAAAGAGATTCAACACAAGCTTAATAATTTAGTTTGACTCTAATTGAACTAATAACACTCGATCTTCAAAAAATCAATTATTTAATCTTTTGAATATTTGTATAATTTAAGCTTCTATTAATCTATGAAGATAAAAAAGCCTAATAATTTATAGAACCATTAGGACAACAAATTCATAAATATTATATAGTTAAATCTATAATCAAGGCTTTATTTTACCTTTAGGATTAGATAGATTATCTATTACTATTTAATAGATTCTGAATTGATTTATATTCATGCAAATCACTGCCTCATTCTCTTTTATTAGATCGAAGTTAATTTAAGAATTAGCTTAAAAATACTTGACTTATTTTTAAAGCTAGTATATCAATCTAATTTTTATATAGTTCGTATAAATGAAGTATCGTATATAATTATAAAATAGCAAGCTATAATTTTATAGTCTAGAATCAAGCTTTTGCCATTATCCCTAGGTTCCTTCATCGGGATTTTTTTTCTTTTTCAGCTTGCACTTAATAAAGAACTAGCTTGGCAATTAAATCTTTAAAATAGTTTCTTCTAGATTATTTTCTACCTGATTTAGTACTTCAAAATTATCGTTAACGTAAATAACCTAATAAGGATAAATAAAATACTAACAAATTATAGAAGCTCCGTTTACAAATGATCAGCATGAGTAGGAGTTTTTCTATAATATCCTCTTCAATCTTATATCCCCAATCTCCTACGCTAAGCTTACAATGTGCATACATGGTAAATTTAAATATAATAAAGGTTTGATATATTGAAGCCATTAATGCTAATTAAATTACTTTAATTGAATATAAATCATTATGGATAGGATTAAAGAGAAATATGCTATGTTTACCAAGTTACTCCTACCTCCTTTTAAAAATATCTCCTTTTATAATTCGTTCCAATGGGCTTAGAATGCCCAAACTGAGGTAGAATAAAGATGTTTGGCTGTTAAATGAGATGGATAAGGAAATTTGTGTTGTGAAGATTATAATTTAAAGGGTACTTCTTGCTAGTGTATTGAGGCCAGTAGTAAATAGGATAAAGCTAGTAGTAAAGAGTTTTTAAACTCTTCAAAAAGCAAGGACGTATTCAGTTCTTAATGGAAGCAAGCAGATGGAAAAAGAAAGTAGTTAGTGGAAAGAAAAAATCATAAATTTATTAGTCTCCAAATCATAAAAAAAATAAAATGGCTTATTTGTAAAGCTCAGATGAAAGGAAAAAATTTACTAAAGAGAATGAAATAAAATATGTGCTTCATCTGTGAAAAGAAATTTACATAAGTATGATAAACCAGTAAGAAAATAGAAAGACATAAAACTAAATAGATTTAAAGACTGATAAGGAAGAGCAGACGAAAAGGAAGCATTTAAACGGAATAATTAAAACAGCAAAAATGCAAAGGGGGAATAAAAAGCTAAAAGATATTTTCTTAATAATTGAGTATCATAGACAGTTTTACTCAATAGACCTTAAATATAAATATCTCATCAAATATCTTAATTAACTATGCTTCAAGCAAAGTTTCTTTTTGATATGCTAAAAAATCATTATTTAAAACATCAAAAATAGCTGATATAAAAATCTCTAAACCATTAAAAAAACAATATGATAGTAAAGCAATTTTAACGATATTAATATAAAGACATATATAGCTAATTAGTAGTATAGTATATCCATGATGAATGTTATTAGATATACCCAACATTATTCCGTAATTTTAATGATTTGATGATAACTAGAACCTTAGAAATACAATTATAAATGTCAAAACTCAGGTTAATCCAATGTGAATTATATACCATATATCAATCTCCTAATTAACATCTTTATCTTATATAATGCATATCCTTATAATAGTACTAAGCTAGTTCATTCAGTAGTTTAAAAGTATGTAAAATATACTGATAGAAGGATCTCTAGTTAAATTACAAGTCTAAGCATTGAAAAATTAAAGATTTAAAAATGGTGTAGAATCCTGGGAAAGATAGAGAATCAAATCTTTGTGTAAGATTTTGAAATAAACAAGCATAGTAACCCATAAATCATAATTGCTTAGATAGAAATATCTTAAATATTAGAAAATATTAATTTAAGTTAAGGGATATGCTAATATTAATGGATACAACATTCAATTGTCTAATTTCAGTTACTAGTTTACCCTTTTCCTGGTAGAGTGATATGAAAAAATATTTAAACAAGGATTCTTTTCTTAAGGTTAAAAGTCTGATAAATATTAAAATGACTACAATAGATATTTAGTTATATGGTATGAGAAAATGCTACATGCTATATAATAATCACTATATTAAGTTTTTTTTGGGTTTAATGTGATATACTACTAATTACATCTAAATGCTAGTTATATGCTTGGATATTAATTCATTTTGAAGATATATAATTAGATATAGAACTATCATTATTTGTAAAATTTGCACAGAATACTCTACAATCATAGTCAAAAGACTATTGGAGGATAAATTTTTAAACACTAGTACCATAGTAAAATAACTGCAAAGCAATTATTAGGAAAACTAATTTAGCACTTTTGGAATCAATTTTAACAAAAATTTCAAAAAAACTTGAGCAACTAAAATTAAGATAAATACTTAAATCTTAATTTATTAGAAAATTCTAACAAAAAAGGGGCGTATTTATCCATGAAATTTCAATACATTACATTAATAATTTAATAATTGAAAAGATGGTGGGAGCTGAGAATGATCTTCGTGACTAAACTTTCTGGTTTTATGGCTATGAACAAATTCCTTTCCTTTCGCTGAGAAAGTCCATAACCAGAGTCATTTTCTGAAGGGAACGCTGTCTTTGAGATTATCCGCTCTTGGTAGGGGCTTGAAGCCTGGCTGCTCATAGCGATGGAGCTCCCTAGCAGCTGTGCCTTGACCGTAACAGGATATCCCCGTTATTTCATAAAAAGAGAGCGTCGGGTCGTGCAATCGGAAAGGAGTTTCCGGTCTAAAAACTTTTTAGTTGTAATTAATTAATTAATTAATAATTTATATAAAATCAAATGTTGATATGCTTTTATAAAGTTCTCCTTACTTTCAATACATTGGTCTATTATTTTTGAAAATATTTGAAAATATTTGAAAATATTTCTTTCAAAGTTCAAATTTAAAAGAGCTAAATATAAAATAAAAATCCTAAGATTTTTCATTTATTTTTATAAAGGATTTGTTATCGTGAAAGCTTATTGGTTAAATATTGTGTATTTTAAGTTTAATTATTTTCTATTTTAGTTTTCATAGCCATCAACTGAAGTTACTTGTTTATAAAAATAACAAACTAAAGCAAAGAAAATTAATTAATAGTAAATTATACGATGATTTCATAATCGTCTTTGCTGTCAGAATTTTCCCCTCATCCTTTTAAATAATTTCAATATTTTTTTGAGGTAAATAAATCTTTTTATAGTAGTTCTAATGCTTATCTTTCAAGAGGTTATTTTCCATTAATGTAAAATATTTACTTGAACATTGCTCTTTCTATTAGCTTTGTATTACTGTAAAATTTCAAAATCCTTCTATTTCTTGAGTTTCTATGCAACTTTTATGAAATGATGGTTCAAATTAATTAGGTGCTTTTATAGTTTAAATTAGCCTTAGCACATATTATAGAAATGCTAGCTATTTCTTTATTTATGGTACTTTTTTATATATCATGATATCTTTTTCAATTATCTTCTCACTTACTCCCAGTTTTTTCATTGACTGATAAAAAGGTTCTTGAACTTGAAAAGCTCATAAGTTTTTAGTTCTGGTGATTACTATAAATATAAATAAAAGCATTCTTATGAGCAATTTTTATCACTTACTTATTACTAATTTTACAGTCAATTTTTAGCAGTCTAAACTATTTATCTCTTTCCTTTTTTATTACCAAAGTAGATATATTTTAGATATTTCTAACCTCATGCTCTATCTTTAATCATATCAATTCCTCTTACCTATATAATGGTTCTAAGTCTTAAGCTTTAATTGTATTTCTAAGAATTGTATTTATCACGGCTGGGGGAAATATTATAAAAGCCATAAGGATATAAGAAGGCTATTGTAAAAGTAAATATTTGTACAATTTAGATTCTTAAATTATACCTTAGAAGTTAGAATCCATTTAACGCCTACAATTAATAGAACTGTTCCAATAATAAACTTCGTAAATAAGGTAAAGGCAGTTAAATATATCTTCTAATTAATAACTCTAAGCTATTTAAAGTAGTTAAAAGCAAGTATTAAAGTCTGGGAATTTACTATAAAACTGTTCCTATTAAATCCTCCTTTTCTTATTGAAGCTTCTATAGAAATAAGTAATTTACATTAGTTTCTATATATGTTGCAAGCTTATAATTATACCCTATTCATAATTTATCTGAATGATAAAGGAAAACATTATATTGGTATATATGAAAAGGAAGTTTAAGTGGAAGAGAAATTTAATAATTAGAGATACAATTGTTATCTCTTAATCAGGTAAAGCATATAATAAGTGATCAGGCTATGGATCTTAAAATAAAATCATATATAATGCTATTTAATTTCTTAGTTAGAACTATCAAATAATAGTAATTTAAGTCAGCTATAGTATTAGAATCCTTAGGAAATTATTATGAAGTATTTATATATCAAAGGGTAGAATATTTGGCTAGATTAGCTAATTTTAAAATACTAAAAATAACTTTTTTTGGGAATTAAAGGTTAAATTAGCATAAACTTCAAGAGAAGTTTTAAGGAAGCTAGAAATTTAATTATCTATATCATTGTAAGTTGGATAATGATGCTTTTAGCTAAAATTTATTTCAAAGGTTTGATGGTTATTTTATTAAAAGATAATAACTAAATATTTATTGTAAGTTATGATCAAGCATTCAGACTTAATCACTAATCATTAATAAAATTAAGAGGAAAATGAAAATATTATATGGAATATAAAAATTTAGATAGAAGGTTATTTATTTAATTGTCTTTAGATAAACTTAAATTATTTATAATTCATAAGTTAAATTTAATCGCTTTTACGTTTATCAGCTTGCTCTTCTTCCTTTAAGTCTTATTTTTCTTCTTAAGATATATTTGAACTATTTTCACTACTTTGCGAGTTTTTACCATCATTCTATAAGACTTGCAATTATTTTTCCTTTTAATATTTCTATATAGCACTTGATTCTTCTTTTGTTAACTCCTTTTATTCTATATCCTGGCTCTATTAATTTTAAATTCGTTCCCCCTCTTCAATCTAATGTTCGTTCTAAATTTTTATGGCATCCTTAGTTTCGTCTAATATAGAATTTTCCATTTAACTTTCCTTTTAGAGTATTTACTGCTTTACTATTAATTGCTCTTTGTTTTTATTACTAAAGCATATTTACTCTTTTGTATTTTTTTGCTCTTACTTTTCAGTTTTTTATTAACTTTCACGATCTCAATCTAAATCCTCTTCTTATACTTCTTTTTTCTTAATATCCAACAGAGCGTTTTATTTAATTCTCAGTAAAGAATCTTTAAATCCCCTTTCCTTTATCGTAGTAGCTCTTCTTACATTAACTAGCAATGATTTTCTCATTTCAATAGTTCTATTTTTCTATATGCTAATATGATCAGCTAACAAACTTACATCTGCCCAAGGTCTAAAAGCAAACCTGAATAGATTTATTAAATCAGGCTTAAACTACTTTAGGTAGTTAGGAAATTATCTCTAATATAACATTCCAATCAAGACTATAAAACTAGCACCTATAATAAAGGCTACAAAAGGAGCTTAAGAATCTTCAATTATTAGCCCTATAGTTGCTAATAAGGAAGTATAAGAAACAAGAAGAAATAGCATTAACTGTATGCCATTTATTTTCATGAATGAGTAAGGCTTTATTAAGTAAATCAGTATAGCGAATGTAAACGTTGAGGCTGAATAAAAAAATCCTTGAAATATGCTATATTTTTCTTTAGTCAGGCGGTTTAAAGCATTGATTAGAACTTAGAAGTAAACTCTTAGTAATATGAATTTAGATGATTGCTTAATATGTAAGTGTTCGTGTAAGTCTTACCAATGAGGTTAAATTAGCATAACTAAAGGTAGGTAGAAACTTAAGATGATACTTGAAAATATTATAGTCATTATTTGAAAATTTGATTAACATGACTATGAGCAATCGAACATTAAAAAGCTTTCATCCCAACTTAATGACGAATTTAAGTTGTTATCACGCCCATAAAGACACTAAAATGGCTCAGTTAAAATAAAAAGAATAGGAAGAAAAGTAATTTCTATCAATGATTAAGTTAGGCTATAAGAAAGATTACCTATAAATCTTAAAAAACTAAACCTTTCTTCAAAAACTACTTCAAATCTGCATAAAAAAGCTATAATAAAAATAACGGTAATAACTGCAATTGAGCCAAAGGAAAAGAAAATAATTCAGTTAAAAATAATAGGGAACTTGTAATTTACCAAGTCTAAAGTAAAAGTCTAAATTAAGATAACTACTTCTTCAGGAAATACAGCATCTAAATTAGGACCAATAGCTAGATACTGAATAAACTAAACTATAAGAGTAAATACGAGTTCTTAGTCGTCATTTGACATTCAGACTTCCTCGACTATTTTTTAATAGTTTGTTTTATTTCATAATTTTAAGCCAATCAAAAGAATAATAAACGAATATATAAGAATAGTAAGCATAGCAATTAAGTCTACTTTATAACCTTCCTTAAACTCAGAAACTCATCTTTCAGTAAAGTCACATCTATCATCATAAATAGGGAAAGAATCTGATAAAGTGCTAGTATAATTATCATTTCAATAGTTATATGGAGCAAGTTAATTTCAAACAATAGCACAAGTAGAGCAATACTCAAGAAAAGAGATTAAATGTAATTTTTCATTTTTATCATAAATGTTATTAATAAAATTACAGTTGAGGTTATCTCTAAAATTTTCGTTTTGCTTGAATTTTATAGTTCCACTACATCCTGTAAATTTTTTATATCTAATGTGATAAGAAAGAGTTTTTGAGTCATAATAATCTTAACCTTCTTCAATGCATCTTTGAATTCCATGTGCTATGATAAGAGGTTACTCTACATAGTAGCAAGGTGAATTGCTAATGTTAGCACATTCTTATTATACCTGTATCATTTACTATCCTAGCTCTCCTATATACTCAGTAGGAGTAATAGTAATAGATCCATGCAAAAGCTTTCTCATTTTTTTCAGCTGTTTAGAATCTTAAGCATTATTTTCAATTACATTAGCAGTATAAATTAAAATAAATTCAGTATCACCAGGCTTTCACCCCAGCTCCTACGTTTTATTAGCTAATCTCTCAATTGAATTAGCAGCAGGGAATCCTAAAATAATTTTAATTTCTCTTTCTAAAATCTATTCAACTAGTAGATCATAATTGGTCTAATTTTTAGTTTAATTTCTGTTAAATATTGTAGTATCATTATCATTTAGAATTCTCTTGCCATTCAACTAAGCTCATTGTTTAATTTTGTTATGAATCTATTAGTTAGAGGGTTCAATTTGTTCAGATATTAAGCCAAATTTATTTCATTAGTTTTTTTCTAGATATTTAATATACATATTTGCAATTATCTATCAGGATATATAATTGTTAATAGCATTAGGATATAAATGAGTGTCCTATAAGAGATCTTCTCTACTTGCGAAAACATATGGAATTTCTATTCCCATTGCTTGTAGAACTTTGTATGCAGGTAATCAACTTAAGATTATAATGCTTCCCTAATGTCCAACTCCTAGATCGTAATAGCCTTCTTTAAAAGTTTATAGAGTTTAGCTCAAATTGCTATATAATCCACCATACGAGAATGAGTTTGCTTTCAAACGCTAATTTTTCAAAATTTATTTTTCTTAGTTTATAAAATCAATTATGCATGGAATATGTAAAGGTGGCAGTACAATAGCAAAGGTGTTAGCTACACCATTAGGTTCCTTATCATTAGCTGAGAAAGACATTTCAACTGTCTAAATTTCAGGAGGAGGATCTGAGCTAGGTCCAGGGTATATAACGTCTGCAGTTGATATAATTGATTAGCCTTTAATCTAATAAATTTCAACAGGAATTTTATCCTAAGCATTATAAACTGAAAACTCTTAGTTTAGCTACCTCTAATTTCCGAACATTCTACTTTTAAACTGGTTAAATAGCTATTTAAAAAATCAAAGAAGGAAAGTAGATATTAAATGTAGTAACCAGTTAGTTCGAAATAGTTTTTAGGGATAAATTGTTTAGGAGTAAGAGCTATCATTCCATTATCTAATATACCTATATGAATTTTAGATCTATTATGCACTAAGTAAGTTATATCTGGATTTATTAGATTAGAGGATTCTAATCCTATAATTCAGGCATATTAATTTCCTGCCATTTTATAGAAAGTAGAGAAAGTAAGAATATAAGCTTGCCAACATACATCCGCTTACATCAAAATGATTGAAGATCCTCATACTCTAACTGCGATTGGAATTTCAACTAAAAGTCTTTTTTAGATATAACTATTATTGCAGCTATTTTGGTTTAATCCATAATAAGAATTTAGAGGAATATTTGCTGATTGGCTGATAAAATGGGATCCTTTGCTGAAAAATTCTTATGATTTGTAAAATCTAGCTTCTTATTAGCTAACATAGGTAATTTTTCTGAATTACAATTCTTTTAATAAAGTCTATAAAGCTTTACCTTCTTCCTAGTAACTTGGCATTACTCAATAAACGTTTTCCTTCGGATGGTATTTATCTGATCTATATACCACAAAGATTAACTGATTATTCAATTGAGAGAGTTTTTAGGTATACAAAAGATTGAAGGTCAAATCGATAATACCTAATATTCCAGAATTTTCCATTTTTTGCTCAATTAACTCCACGCTAAAGTTAAGATTCTACAAAGTAAGAGGAACAGGTATGAAGTTAGTATGATTGAACTTACTTGCATAAATCTATTAGCAAACTGAATTCATTATATAAGGAATAGTATGTGGGGAGCTTATTACGAGAAGAAAAAAGGAATTCACTTGATTTATAAGTCAGATGACAATAAGTAACGAAAACATTTTGAAACTTATTTCTAAATTAAATAAGAAAATAAAGATCTACTTTATTTTTTCAACTCTCTTTCAATAATCCTCTCCTTACAATAGAAAGAATTTATACCTTAAGATATTTTAAGAAGAAAGTGAAAAACATGCTTACTTTTCAAGTGGCTTATTTAATGCTGTTTTAAAATAAAGAAAGATTAATTTGCTCCAGTTGCTAGTTAATATTTGAATAATTTAGATAATCTAAGCTTTAAGTTTGCTTTCATCTCCTTTTTCTAGAAAATAAATAATTTCTATAAGTATTAATAAATCCAATAAGATTTATAAAGATAAGCATAAACGAATTCCTACTATGGAAAATAAAAAATTTTCTTCTCTCCTTTAGTTTTCTCTTCTAAGTTTGATTTAATTTTTTGATTATATTGCTTGATAATCTTAATCTTCCTTCTTTAAATATACTTTTATTGCTACTTATCCTTAAAATTTTTTTGATCTCATTAGACAAAAAAAGTTTATTTGGTAGCTTGTTCTATTTAGAAAAATAAGAAGCTTATTAAATCATTTTAATCTAGACTAGTTTAATATCAAAATAGACTCTGATTGAATTCTTCATTATTCTGGATATTGATAATTTGCTGATCTTTATATACTCAAATTATTTTTTAAATAAAGCTTAGAAACTTATATTAGAATTTATTTCTTTAGATTATTATTTTTCACATTCAGTTATAGTTCAAAATTACCTTAATTTAACTATAATTTTACTGTAAAATCCAAAAGATATAAGAATTCAAAATGCTGTAATTTTAAATTCTATTTCATAAAAATCTAATATTTGCATATCAAAAGATAGTTCCTTTGATTAGCTTTAGCTTTTAATCTCACTATTTGTTTGCATTTTTTATTTCTAACTTAGAGATAGAAAATATTGATTTGCTTTAAACTTAGTTGTATGAAAATTCATTTGGATTTAGTTTATATATTTGTGACTTCTAGTGATTCAATCTGTATAATTTACACTAGTTTAGAAGAATTGTTGCTTCTTTAATTATTATATATCATTTAAGTTGAAGAACTCAATACAGTTTGATAGTTAATTAAATGAATATAGTTAAAAAGATGAATTAGCATATCTTATGTAGTTATAAAATAGGATAAATTTAAATTGTTTTGTGGCGCCAATTAGTCACCACTAAAAAGAAGTTTTAAAGTTATCTTTATCTTGCTTGTTTCTAGTTCTAGGATTCTTGAGTCTTGATCCTCTGATCTTTCATCTCCCACTATATTTCATTTTAACTCTATCTCCAAATTCTTCCAGCTCAAGGTTACTTTTCAATCTGTAGACTTCTCCATTTGTTCTACATCAGATCTGGTTCTTGCTCTTTCTTATTCTTCGCTAGACTTGTTTTTTCCATGTAATTTCTTTTACTTTACGAAACTCACCGCAGTTCTTCCATTTGTGCCATTTACTTTTACAATAGTAGCACAGTTTCACAATCCGAGGTTTTTGATTAGTTTTCATCTTAACTTAAGGATTCTTCTCGATTTCCATCTTATCAGATAGAATTTACTCCAATGGAATTTGCTAACTTTGAAAGCTTTTCTGACTTTGTAAGATATTTTCGATCTGCTAGCTCTAGTCTTGAATCTTTTGCACTTAGGAGTTCGTCTAACTAAATTACTCTCGTTAGTAATTCCAAAGAGCGTCGAGTTCCCTCTCCTAATTGGCCATTCTAAGATCAAGTGTATCTTAAATTCCATGAGAGATCAGCTCCGTCAACTTCGTGTTCTCCTTGCGAAGCTTTTTAACCTCTTCCTGGAGGTTTAGTACTACTTTTATGAGCTATTCCATGCTCATCTGGCCAGAAGGATTAAATTAAGAGACCTCCTGGTGGAGAGCAGTCTTCATCTGCTTCCTCGGTTTTCACTTGAGGTTGGGGTTTCCGTATGGGCTGTCTTTAAGGTTATCTTTTGTTAATCTTGTTAAGTTTCAGGTTTTTATTAAGAAGAAGATTAAGGTTATTATTAAGAAGACAGAGAAGAGATAGTTTCCTGCTTCCTCTCTTCCTTTTTGGCTTAGGAAGAGGTGGTATAGAAGCCTTTCCTGAAACTTTATTCCATTTTTTTATTTATTATCTTATGTAGTTATTAATTATTAATTTTTAATTTATTGCAATAGTTAAATTTTCGCCTAGCTGCTTGTCTCCAGAGACTTCTTTTTTGAACAAAGCTGAGATATTCTTTCGATAAGTTACTATAAACAATATTCACGATGCTTAATGAATGCATTCCCTATAATAATGTACTTCAAGTTCCACAAATGCAGGATAATTCATTAATATAACTATTTGTAACACAATTAACTACTTTTCTTTATTAATACGTTATTAATTGCATAATCATTGTATAACTTAGAGTTCTAGCCTTTCTTTTTATTAATGAATGATTTAATATTTTTCCATATATTTAAAGATACTAAGTTGAAGAATCAATTTTTTGATTTGTTTCCTTCTTCAATCTATAATGTAAAGAAGCTTTAGTCTTATTCTGTTTCTATTCTTTTATTCCTGTATATTTAAATCATTGAGCTATGCTTCTTAGTTTATTTTTCAATTTTGTTTTCCTTTATAATAAATACAATTCCTTTATGAGATTGTGATTATATAAGAGCATATGTAATGAAAGGCATACATTTGCTTAATCCAATAATAACATTTTAAAACCGAGATATCATTAGTAAGTTCTCTCTTTAAACTTCAAGAGTTAGAATTACTACTTTTCTTTAAAGATAACAGAAGTTCTGGTATAGCTCCTTATCTCCTTCTTTAGTAAATTCTTAGAAAATTCTATATTCACTCTTTCGTTCCTTCAGTCAATGAATATTCTTAATAACTAAAGCTATTCCCTTTGTTCAGAAAATTATAAAGCCTGATATATTAAATAGACTGATATTAATGTAACTATACTAATAATAAAGTAGTAGATGTGACTTTCTTTTTCCTTAGCTTCTCTTTTTTGCTGATTTTTCTACTAAATAAAAGAATGATAGTAACTAATTTTACCTTTTAGTTTGATTATGATTAGAGTTAAGGCCTAAGTTAAAGAGAAAAGTTTTAATTAATTAAGTAGCAGAATTAAATTAGTGTCTGTGATTCTAAAATGATAAAAGCTATAAATATCAAAATTGATGCTGTTAGGGAAAATGAAAAAGTAAATTAATTTAGGAATGAGAAACATAATTTATAGTTAGAAGAACATTTAAAGAAACGTGCAATAAATCTAGAATATGATATTAATCTGCTAGTAAGATATTATTATTTAAAGTTATGAAATTAATTTATAATAACTTTAGGTTATTGGATATAATAATATCATTCCTATTTTTAATTCTAAGCTTCTAGATTTAAATTATCATATTGTCTTTTAACTTAAAAGTTAAATTCTATCTATCTTTTAAGCAAGTTTATTAATTCCTTAAGGGTTTTTAAAACTTCAGATGATCAAAAAAATTTAAAAGTTTTAAAGTTTTATCTTTAGAAAAGTTAAAAATCTCATAATACTTTAAATGAAAATCTAATGATTCTGATATAATTTAACCTTTAGCTTGATTGTATAATAATTAAGATCCTTGTATTCTAGTTATCTATTATGATGTTAATCTTAATAATATGGATTTAAAATAAATACATTATTAACAAATTTTATTCCTATACACAGACCTCTCTTTCTATACTAAAGCCATGCTAAACTTTTAGTTATTTATATTTTATTTTAAAAGTAGAAAGTTTTATTTCCTCTTAATATTAGAAGCTATTCTAAAGATAAAATTCATATCTGATTTGGACACTAAATAATCATCTTTCTCAGAAATGATTTTAAGAAATTAACTTTGGTATTGATAGATAAAAGTATTTTCCTATCTTTATTTCAAGCATCTTAAAGAGAAATGATTAGGTTATAAAGAATAAAAAATAGTAAAGCATAATGCTTAAATAAATAAAATTAGGTAAAAGTAACTAAAGCCATTTAAAGCAAATAAATCAATAGGTATTTTATAAATGCTACTTATAAATAGAAGATATAAGCAAAAACTTTTATCTATCTTAATTGTATTAAATGCTAAAACTTTAAATATAACCATTGATACCTTTTATTACTGTCTTAATTAAAAGAAGGGATTATATTTAAAGGTTAAATCTAATTAAACTTCTAGATAGTCAAACATTTATAAATTAAGAAACAAATGAATGCTAGATCTAATTAACAGTCATTTAATTAAAATATTAGCTTCTTTAAGAAGTTAACTAGACGCTTAACACAATCAAAGTTGTATTTATTTATTTTTAGATTTATATCCAAGTGTATCATACAATTGAAAAGGCACTTAGATAATTACATTTATAATTGATAATAAATAGCGACTATATAAGCAGGGGAATGAGACAAGACAATTAATAGTTAATCTAAAGAAAATAATAAGATTCAATAAAGCAAATAAATACGAAATGCCTTTACGATAGAATGACAGTCAAGATTATTCGATGCATTTAAAAATTTAAGATCAAAACCTTTTATTATCCTCTTCGCTTTTACAATTAATTTGCTTGATATTCTCAAGAAATATAATTACGTAAAATATTTAAGAGTATTGATTTAATAATTTAGAGAAATATTAAGCTTTGATAATTTAAAAAGAAAATAAGGTGAAATATTTAAATCATTATAGAGATAATTAATAGACTAGTGTAGATATAAATAATCTAAGTATAGCTAATAAAATTATTACAATAGAATGATCTTTATTTAATAAAGGATTTAAAGCAATATAGCTATATTAATTAAATACAGCTTTTATATTAGAAATTTCTTAACTAAATGCTTTTCACTTAGTTATATAGTAAAATTGTAGTTATACTTGCGTATTTTATATTAGTGTCTCTTTTATTAGAAAGTGGAGAATAATATAATAAAGTTCTTTAAGAAAAGTTGTAATGTTTATGCAAGAATCTAAGAAGATTAATTTGATAGGATTATTATTTATCTAAATTAATAAGCTAAGCTTTTTATTAATTTATTAGAACCATTCAAATAAAAGAAATCTAGTTAATTTAAGCTATATTTTATTATTATTCATCTTATTTAACCAATATTTTTCTTATTTTCTATAATTAAACTTTTAGTCTTGGTAAAAGGCTAAAATAATTTAAAAATATAATTAATAAACTAGCTCTTAAGCAACTTGCAAAAAAAATTAAGGGAATAAACAATTTTTGGAAAATGAATGTTACACTAATCAAACAGGATCTTGGTAATTAATAGTAACAGAATAAATAGCTTTAAAAGGACAACAATGACTTTAGAATTTATCTAGAGAAGCTGGAGAAAAATTACAAGAAGACGGAAGAACAATTCTATGAGCTTATGTAAGAGAAAGAAGAATTATCTCAGTTTGAAATTGATTCAGATGAAGACATGTACAGTTGAGTATTGAATATAAAGGCTTTTATCGCCTTTAATTTGAGGAAATATTTCCTCTAATTAAAGATGACCCTAACCTTTATAGTTAAAATTAATTAAAAAAAATGTTTATAAAATTAGTTCTACATTTTTAAAAGATTTAAAATCTATATAATTATATAACTATTATAGAAAATTATAATTAAAAATTTTAAAGGATATGACAAGTAAAGTTATGAAACCCAAAATAAGAAAAATAATTAATAAAAGTTAAATATAAGGTATACTTTCTGAAAATGTTGTAGATTAAAAAAATACTAAATTAGTATATTTAAATGTCTTAGTAGATAAACAAAATGAATTATCAACTTTAAATAGCTTAGATTTAAACAAAAGTAAATTTCTTTATAATAGTTGAAATGATATAAGTAAGAGTATTAGGAAAATTTTAGATAAAATAAATTATATTAAATTTAAATTAAAGCTAAGCGAAAAAATAAGATTGATAATTAAAATTTAATGAGATTTCCAAAAAAATTAAATAAAAAAAATAATAAAATAAAATAAAAGAGTTTCAATATTTAGAAATATTGGGACATACTTGTAATGCTTATAACCTAGGCTATAAATATTGCAAATATGTTAAATATAAAAGTTTTATATTTGTCTATCAATTTTCTCTCTCTCTTTCTCTTGCTCTGATTTTATCAAATTTCTATTTTTCCAGCCTTTTTCTTGATTTTTATAAATATGATTAAAGTCGTTGGTTTCTTTAAGTATATCATCTTGCTCTTAAAACATTTCAACTCACTTCTTTTACATTTTGTAATGAAATATTTTGATTAACTTGTCAATTTTAGGAATTTGGCTTTTTGAGAAGCTCTTGTTTATATAGTTTTAGTCGTATAAAATTAATCTCAATGATCCTTACCTTATAATATTTTATGACTTCCAAATTCCTAAATAATATCTTCATAGTATTTACAATTAAAAATATGTTCAAATTCATCATAATTTTCTCCACAGATACAAATTATACTATAATCAACATTAAGATGTCGCTTACTAAGTTCCTATTAAAAATTGTAAGAAATGTCTTCAGTTTATAAATAGAAATAGTCTCTTTAACGTACTACTTATTGTATTTAATATAAGAAACTTCAGGAAACACACTTAATTCATTGTCTATTTGGCCAATAATTCTTTATGCAGTTTTCATAAGCGCGTTCCTTTAGAGACTTTCTTTAAAATATTTCTATTTAATTTTTAGTTCCAAATATTTGTTAAATTCTTTATTGTTTCAAAACTGTTAAATATCAAAATTATATAAATTGATGCATTTTCTTAAGTATTACCAGTAAGGTAAATTGTGCTAAATGGATTTTTCTAACAAAAAAGCTAGATCTGAGTTAGGATTTTCTTTACTATGGATTATTAATTTTTAATAAAAACGCATTAACTTTTAAATTACCATATGTTTAAATGGAAGTCAATTCAATTCAATAAAACAAGACTCATTAAAAGTCGAATCCGATGATCTAAAAGCTTATCTTGCAATGAGTCTTTACGATTTAGTAATTTAATTTATTATTCCTTTAACTCCTGGAATGACAGGTCATGGAGTTATATCACACCCGTATTCAACTTTAGGCAAGACAAAAGTTCTACAAATAGTTTTAAAGTTTAGTGGGCAAGTTATTCCATATTTAGAAAGTATAGTAGTAGCTCTTTAAATTGCTATCATATATTTAGTGGCTACTGCTACACAATATAATTTGTAATTTTATTTACTTCCAATTTAATATCCTAAATAAGTTACTTAATTTTTTTAATTAATTAGCATTCCATTGAGATTTAAATTAATAGTGTTTTTATTTTCATTTTATTCGTTTTTTTTCATAATTCTATTACTTCGCATTTTGCTATATTTATTGTTAATTTTACTCATTCAAAAATTGTAATTGTGGCATTTATCAATTTTTAAGCATTTTTTTAGTTTTCTGATAGTTCAATTAAGTCATCAGCAAAAGCTCGAGCTACAAATGTTTTTGATAGTATTTTAAATCCTAGTTTCTTCTGGTTCTCTTCAAGGTATCTTACTATAATATCATAGTATAATAATGCAAGTACGGGGCCGTGACTACTTCCTTGTAAGACTCCATTGTTATATTCTATTGCTTTTTTAGGGTATCCATAATAATAAATCTTGCATCTATATTTAAATAAAAGGATTCAAAAGCCTATATCAATCTAAGAGGAAGCCTAAGTCTTCGAAGATGATCGAATGGTAATTATCTGCAAATACTATCAAACATTTTTTCAACATCGATCAGAATAGCTATTAATTATTTTTTCCGGGAAAATTTACGATGTAAATCAATAATCTATTATATAGTTCAAATTTACAAAGTGGTTGATCGTTTAGACATAAATCCAAACTAAGCTTAGTGAATAATATTTCGGTCTTGTATATATCCATAAAGTCGTAAAGTGAGAGCTTTATCATAAATTTTCAATAAAAAACTTAATAAAGCTATAGGTCGTCAATTAGATCAAGTACTTTTGCTACCTTTTTTAAATATTGGTAGGATATTAACTTTTTTCATTTCATTTGAAATATTTAGTAGTCTAAACATATTATTTATAAAACAAGTTATAATTTTATGCAATTCTTATCCTCCGTACTTAATAAGTTCTGCTTTCAATCCATCTTTACCAGAAGTCTTATTATTAGCAAGTTTGATTATTATTTGTTTAATTTCTTTTTCTGTAAAAGGAGTAATTTCTTAAAGATTACTTAATTTCTGATTCACTATAAAAGTTTGCTTTTATATATTGCATCTATTTTTCTATTGGAGAATTCTATATCATTTTCACTTAGAGTTGCATGTTTGTTAAAAACATTCTTTTCTCAATTCTCAATTATCAACAAATTACTATTATTAAATATAATATTTTAAAACCGCCATAGTTGTTCGAAGGTGAACAACAAGGTCATCTTCATCAGAGGTTGGGGAAGTTAAGTACCCATAATCAACTTTATGTCTTCCTCTGCTTTGGTTTGGCCTCGAGACATAAGATTCTTAGACCTTTGACACTGGCTTAGTTTATTTTTAATTCTGGAAGAAAAAGAAATAATATTGCGAACTTCATCAGAGGTGGGGAATTTAAGTACCCATAATTGACACATGTCGCCCTCTGCTTTGGTGATGCAATGAGACACAATCCTGCCATGTCCTTGGACCTCCAGCAAGTATTAAAGATTACGAGTATTCTAAAATTATATCAGTATTGAACATTTTTATCAGTACTGAATAATTATACCAGTATTGAACAAGGTTTATTAGTATCTGATAATTTTATCAGTAACAAACATTCTTGTCAGTATGAAACATTTTTTTTAAAGAGCTGCGCACCAACGAGAGTGCTACGCGCTCTATAATCAAATTTATTTATTTATTTATTTATTTATTTATTTATTTATTTATTTATTATAATTGTTTCAAGACTGCATAGATTTCTATTTAAAAAAACATATTTTCGAACTCTTTTTCTTATTTTTCTCTTCATTTTATAATATTTTACCAATTTTATCATATTTATTTTTTTCTTCCAATATATTGATGTTAGTGTGCTTTTTTCTTTTATATTTGTTATTTTTAGAACTTTTTTTATTATTTTTTTATCTTATAATTTTTTATACGATAAATCTGCAAATTTAATTTTTTTCTGTTAAGTATCATTTAAATTTATAAGACATTTTAATAATTTTTTTTTATTTTAAGAATTTTGAATAATTTTATAATTTTATTGGCTGTTTTGTTTAGTTCCTTTTAGTAACTATAGACTATAAAATATTTGTTCTTAAAAATTTATTGGTATTTTTTCTAGTGAAAGTTTCTTTTTAAGATCTTTTCTAAAATTTTTATTTTATTTTTTTATATTTAAGCCATTTCAATTTAAAACTAACTTTATTACATCTTTTTATTGCTTTTTAGCAAATTTCATTATCGTTGTAAATAGGATATGTGATTTTATTATTTAGATTTAATTTTAGAATTTTAATCTTGTTATTTTTAGAATTTAGATTAAGATATTGTATTTTTTCTTACATTTTTTAAGACTTTACTTCTATTTGATTCTTTTCTATTTAAAAAGAGATAATTTTACGTCTGTAAATTGATTTATCTAATTTATGTTTTTTACCTAATATAATTTAGATTTTTTCATTTAAAGTTACTTTTTAAAGTTAAAATAATTTATTAAAACTTCCAATTTGACGCAAATAAATTTTAAATTTTTAGACATCCGATTTAAAGTATAATAGAAATATCCCTCGCAATCTATCATATTATTTTAGATTATTTAACTAAAAAAATGTTCTAGATTTTTTTATGTGAATAAGTTTAAAAAAATAATATTTTTCTTGCTTGTTTTTCTTTCTGAATTTAATTTTGTTTACTATCTTTTAGATATGAGGAATTTCTGTTTTTCTAGGAAAAATATTTTGTTTAAAATTTTTTTAATATAAATATAATAAGACTCTCTTATTTATCAAATCAATCAAAAAGATCGATAAGCAAAATTTAGAAAACATATTTTTCTAAATTTTATTCTCCGATAATTTTCGAATTTTAATTTTATATTTTATATATTATTAAATTTTGATAGACAGAAAAATATTTTAGTTAATTCCATTCCAAAAATCATTGCTATTATAAATCTTTGAGCAATGAAAAATAAATTTTTATAATTATTTTCATTCTATTTGTTCCCACTTCTACGAAAAATATATTCTATATTCAAAAAAAATTGTTCAAATTAAAATTAAAAAATATCTTGTTTAAATCATAAAAAATTTTATACAAATTGTACAAAATAAATTTCAAATAATCTAAAAAAAAGTCCTTTTTTTAATTTTATTCCGGTTTGTGATGAATTATCCAAATTTTAAATATAGATTGTTCCTTAATGTTTCTATTGATAATTGCGAATTAAAGAAAGGCAAATTTTTCTTTTTCAAAATCATAACCTCGAAAATTTCATTTTAATTTTTTTAATAAAGATATCTTAATTTATTTTATTTTTTCACTTACTTAAAATTTTTTATTAAAGGTACTTAAAAATGGAAAACTGATAAATTAAAAAAAAGTACGGAAAAGGAAATATATACTCATTTTTTTAATTAAAAAATAAAAAAATTAGAAATATAGAATTCACAAAAATAAGCAATATACATGAAAAACTTGAATTAAAAAGTTTGTTTAATTAAAAAGGAAAAATAAATTATCAAAGTTGATTTTTAATTTATAAAATAAAAATTATATCACTAAAAAAAAATAATGAGCCTATCTCTTTTATCTTTTATAGTATAAAACTTCAAGAAAAATAAAATCCACATAATTTTAAATAATGAAAGCTTAAATTTAAAATTAATAAGTTTTTTATTTCTTTTTTTAATCAATTAATTTATTAATATCGATATTTCAAAAATTAAAATTTAAAAATTATTTATTTATATATTAAATTCATTAAGATAACATTTAAATGCATCTTTTATTATTTTTCATATATATACATTGAAATATTTTTAACAATAAAAAATTATAATTAAATGACCTTCATTTACCCAACCAGGAATGGAGAAATTTATAAGAAGAAAGCAAGCTATATGAAGAGACAACCATTCCGAAAACTTGACAGTGAAGGGAGGAGAAGACCACCTAGAGATCAAGTTCCTATTGGTTGGATAGGGAAGTAGGAAGCTTTTAAGTAGACGATCCTTCTTTAACACTTTAATTTAATTTAAAAAAATGACCTTCATTAATCATTAAAATAACTGTTCATCTTCCGGCTTAATTGAATTTTTAAACGTATAAAATCTCCGTCCCTGCATGTTCATTCTTTGCATTGTTCTTTTTCCTTGATTTCTCTCTTTTATATAATCTGAGTTTGAAAATTTGTTTTCCAGATTTTCCATTTTCCGATGGGAAGAATTCCGTCGCTTGTTACTTCAGTTGCTATTAGTTAACATTTCTCCAGATATTCATTCTTATTTTTTTCTATTGGGGATATTTCCGTCATAAATGTACAGGTCTGTTGCAAATGTAGCATCTTTTTCTTGCTCTAGGAAATGTCTTTTCTTGCTTCTCTATTTCCATTGGAGATTCTTATGAAGGCTTCTACAGGTTTTCTTCTATTAATTTGAGTATTTAATCTAATTTTACTCAGTTAACCTCGTCTTGTTCTTGCATTATTCAAATATCATTCTCTAAACTTGAAATTTGCTCATAAACTCCGACTTTCTCTCTTTGACTTAAATAACCTTAATATAAAATAATGCAAACAAATAAATAGACTTTTTAACATAATTAGAATCATCAACAAAAATGAAATTTATCTAAATAAAAATAATTAAAAACTTTTATATAGTAAACTCTTACTAATATAGTTATTAAATGCATTTATATAATTTAAATTCATAACTTCTTAAATCGAAAAATTTGAAATCTTAAATGTTTTTGTCTCTTTTCAACTCGCTATCCTCCACTTTCTTTCCGTCTTGTCCTATGCTCCCGACACAAGCGTCTTGTTGTCCTTACTTAGTGCTAATTATTTTATATATTATTAGTGGCCTTAGAGAGTCTGTAAGCATTCACCTGTTAAGAAGTTCCATATCTTGATTGATTTGTCATAAGAACCAGAAAGTATAACACTTTAATCATTACTAAGTTAAATACTACATACAGCGTTAGTATGGCCAATTAATGTTCGAATACATTATCCCTTTTAGAAATCCCATACTTTAATTGAATTTTCATCCGAACCTGATATTATATATATAAAATGGCTTCTAAGAAATAACAGAACTTTGAACAAAACATTTAAACAAGAAAATTCTCTAAAAAATAAAAAAGCGAAATAATTACAATGAGTGAAAGTGAGAAATATGATTGATATGACGAACATTAACCACTTAGACATCCAGAATTAAAAAAACTTCCGACACAAACTCAAATAGAAATATTATCTAAGTCATTAAAAGAGTTTATGTTTAAAAATAGATACCTCACTGATAAAGTAGAAAAATTAGAAAAAATAATAACGTCTTTACTTAAGAAACAATATTAATCATCATAAGAAATAGAAAAAAAACTGGAACAAAGAATTCTTTAAATTTAATAATAAATTCAGGTTACACCATTTTCATTTTAACAGAATTAATAAGATACTATGTAAAAAGAAAATTAAGCCTCAAATTAAAATAAACAGTAAACGTTTATTTAAAATAAGTAGTAAATTTACATTAAATAAGTGTTACAGGAATAATAGTCTAAAAGAAGAATAAAATGTTACGTGTGCAATAAATAGCACCAATGAAAATATTGCTACTAACTAAGCGAAATTTAAAGAAAGAATAAATAAGATATTTTTAGAAAACTATTTAGGATATATCCTACATAAAGTGGAAAATTTTATAAAATAAAATTCTTTAGTTAAAATCTTAATCCTTGGAAAAATAGATAGAAACACCACATGCAAGACTAAAACTATTTAGAATATTAAAGGATGGTGCACTAATGAAGAGCTACACCGCCTAACCAAGCCTAGTAGGAATTCAAGACAAACTAATGGAGACAAGCTGATAGAATAGGTCAGATGGCTGACTACTAAGGCATTAACAAAGCTTTTAAATTTTTTTTAAATTTTTTTTTAAACTTTTTTTTAAATATATTTATTATCCAGTGATAAGATTAACGATTCAATCAAAGCAGTTTGATCAAGAGTTCGATCACATTAACCAGTAGATAAAAACCAGATCTTTATCGTTCCATCTCCACTTCCTGATACAATTCATTTCTAGTAAATCGTTGTTGCCATCGAGTTAATTGAACCCATATGTCCAGCCAAAGATCTCTTACACCTTCCAGACTAGAAATCCCAATCTTTATCGATTTATCTCCACTTCCCGATATAATTCATTTCTGGTCTCTTGTTATTGCTACCGAGTGAACATAATCCATATGCTCAGTCAATATTTAGTCTAAAATATTAAAGAATACCTTAACTTTAGTTATAGTTTACCCCTTTTTCAAATTTTAAAAAGCACAAATTGGGTAGGATTTCATATTTAAGAATAAGAAGAGGAATTCTTCCTAGGGAATAATTTATTTGTCTTAAGAGTTTTCTTAAAAAATAGTTTTAATAAACTGTATTTCTTCATTTTCCATTTTAGTTTATAACTTACTTTAATAAATACTTAATTTAAGTAATTATCCTTATGAAAATAATTTTCCTTCTTTAAATTTAATACATTTAAGCATATTGTTTATTTATAAGTGCATTATTAGTAATACATTATTTAAAAAATTTTGTTTTGCCTTAAATCTAGACAGAAATAAAATTATTTTAAATAGTCCAGTTTAAATAAATATTAAAGGATTTAATTATTTTATCAAAAGCTATATCGAGAAATTATATCCTTATTATAGTAACTTTGGTTTGTATATATTTAATATAGCTATTTGAGTTTAAAATCGTAAGACTTTTAATATGAAAAAATTTGCTTCTTTATATTTATATATATATATTACTAAATTAAAAAATTTAAATTGGAGTTTAGTGAACTTTGAGGACTTTCAACCTCGTGTTCACAGGACCAGTTTGATAACCTGGCTGGAACCAGCTCCCTTCAGAACTCTTTCTTCAGTCGCCTTGGATTGTGTACCACTTCGGTTTGTAGATTTGACCACCTGACGGATAAAATTAGTTACAGAATTCTCGTCTAATCTTATCCTAATATTAGTACTATTATTTTTCTTATTATTTTCTATTCCAGTATTATTATTTAATTAATTTCAATTTCTAACATTGTCTATATTTATGTCCAGTTTGTTTACATACAAAACATCTTGGTTTATTCCTAATTAATTTCTTGTCTGGACTCCTCGGTAAATTAGTAGCTCCTTCTATGTCCAATGGATCTTGAATTGTCCTAACTTTGAATTCCTACTACTGTTGCTACTTGCTGTTCTCTTCAAGCACAGTTGTTCTCTGCTGCAGCAATCCCATTTCCCTGAAGAAAGTGTTTTGCTCTCGATCGTAGACTTCTCAAAAGCTTTCTTTCCATTCCTTGACCTCAGTAATTGATTTTTAGAGCTCTATTCTCTAATCGTGGCCTCTTTACTTCCTCCTTCAGGTCAGAGAATGCGACTAAAATTTATGCCTGTTCTTCCTGGAACTGTGGCATCGCAAACTCTCGTACGGCTGCTGCTTCTTGCTTCTCCAGCACCTTTCTAGGTCCTTCCTCTTCAGTTAGTGTCATCGGGATAGCCTTTTGGCGCTTTTGTCCCATCTTAGTGGTTGGTCTGGAAGCTCCTAGTTAGTCTATTATTCTTGAAGGTTTTGAGAAGAAGATTATTTCTAGGAAGAAGATGTGTGAGTTAAAGATGAGGGTTCTTACTTTCTCTCTCCTTTTTAGGAGGTGGTATAAAAGCCTTTCTTGAACCCTTCTACCATTTTTTCTCATTTGCTTCTTTACAAATCCTTTTTTTTATGATAAATAAAATAATACATTATAATTAATTTGAAAAAATAGGGGTAGAAATCAAAGCGCAAGAATTTATTACTAAGAAGCATAATTTAATTAAATATTAATGAGTCCAGCATAGAAGCTTATAACAAAATCTAAGAGAAGTTCTTTTAAGATGCTACAGAAAAGATGAGATCAATGTAAACTGCACACTTTTACTTTGAAGATATTAATAAAGAAACAAGATAGTTTCCATTTTATACATATACGAAACTAAATAAATTTATGATTAGAGAAATAATTTCTATTTATAAATTTAGAACCTTTTGCTATAATTTCTAATACGATTTATAACAAAGACACTTCAAAATCAAATACTCTGAGATTTGCATATGTGGAGAATTAGATAGCTTTATTCATATTGAATCATGTGAAGCTCTGCAAGATCTTATTTAGGAATTTAAAGATTTTAAAAATTACGACCTAATAAAAATGTTAATATATAATTAAAGTTATCTTACTCTTAATTTCCCTACTTAAAAACAGCTAAGAGAAATAGATTTTAGAATTAAAAGCTTCCGTTAACAATTATTGAAGAGAAGAATTGAAATCCTATAGTGGAATGAGGAAATACTATAGTGGCAGAACGATTTGGATAAAGTTGTAGCAGTAGAAGTAGAAGAACAAGAAGAAAAAGAACATGAGCAATGAATAAAATAGGAATGATGAATTAGATGTAAAATAAACAGTTTTATTATCTATATGAAAGTATAGTAAAGACATATTAAATGATATTATTATTATTATTATTATGAGTCCAGCATAGCATAATTTTGTGTAAAATATTGATATTAAAGATTCCTTGAAAAAGTATAATTTTAAAATCAATTAGCTTATTCTATTTTATGATAAAAAACATGAATAAAAGCAGAATCTCCGCATAACTACAGAAAATAGATTTATTACTTTATCTTGTAGATTAAATAGTTCGATATGTGATGGAAATTAAGTAACGATTAAAATAAATAGATAATTATTATAAGAATATTAAATTTTTACTTTATTCATTATAATATGTTATAGAAATACAATAAAATTAGCTACAAAATTATTTCTAAATTTAAAATTATCAAAAAATTATCTACATTTATGACCAAGGACTTAAAGGAGGATTGAATGCAAATATTTTACAATTAGCTACTGTATTATGAACTCAATATCCATTAAATAAAATACTTTGCAATTTACTTTATAACATAGATTGACACATTTTTTATTAATGAAGCATGGCAACATTAAAGCTTTTTCAATATAGATTCGAGGATATAGAACTTATTATAAAAATTGCAATTAAAGTATAAGAGCTAGAGTATGCTTCCTTGTTAGAGATGAATAGAACTCTGGTTAAATTGAACTTAATTTTGGAGAACAAGACAATTGATTTCTTCATATTAAAGTTAAAAAAGTGTATTCTGTAACATGTTTTATGCCAGATGATAAAAAGCCTTTCGTCTTTCAAAGATTAATCATATTAAAATTAAGAAAATTTACTTAGAAAATCAGAAGATAAAAAACTAATATTAGTGGGAGACTTTAATAATATATTGCATGGTTATGGTAGCAATAATGTGCAAAATTAATAAGAAAACATTTTAAAATTACAAAATTCATTGAAGGGTAAGATTTATAAATATTAAACTATCCAAATTTTGATATTTTTTGAAACCATGCTAATCATAGAACTTACTGCAACGATTATATTATATCCAGTTATCATATTAAATAAAAAAAATGACTTCTAAGAAACAACTGACCTCTCTTAACTAAAATCTCAAAAAATAAGATTAATAACACATTCAACCAAACAAAAACCTTAAAAATAAAAATAATATTAATCTTAAGAGTTGTTCGAAAGATCAGTCCATCAAAGAATAACAAATATTCAATAAATATTGAAATAACAAAAATAAAAAAATTGAAAAATTAGAATAAATATAAAATAAAATAGACAAAGAAATAAAAATTTAATTTTCCTCTATAGATGAGGCTATAAATAAGATCTAAGCTATTAAATAAAATAAATGTAAGAAAAGCAGACGTTATAATAGGAAATTATTTATAGAATCTGTGGATTATAATGAGTTATACAAATGGATGTAGAAAAAAACGACGTGTAAAAGATATAAGAAGAAAAAATAGTTTCTAAATATGCTAAAAGCAATATATTTACAAATGAAGTTGAAAAAACTCAGAAACTTATAAAAAAATAAATAGGCCATTTTTTTAATTTTTTTTGGAATCTGACCAACAAAATCTGGATTAATCTATAGGAAGAAGTTTTACAATTCGAGTTACAATTAACCTAAAAATAGCTTTTTCAAAAGACTAGATAATACTTAATAAGAAAAGGTTTAAAAATAAGTATGGCGAAATAATGAAGTTCTAAGTAATCCTTTAATTTAGGAGAAACATATTCAAGATTTAGTGATTTTAATAGCATTCTTCTTAAACTATAAGCTTAATTTTACATTTTGCATCTTACCTTTACCTTTTTTTAGCAATCAATCAATTTTTTAACTTTGTAACCATACCGTGAACTTGACATAAATCATTTTCCAATACTATTATAGTTGCATACTTAAAACATAAATAGAAACCTTCTAATAATCGCTCATAGAGTTTACTTTAAGATCTAAAAATTTTAAAATATGATCATAAGGGAAGAATTTTAGGCTAAATTTAATGGATGTTTAGCTGATTTTTTTAATATTGAAGAAGAAAACTTAGAAGAATAATAAAAATATATTCTCAAAATTCTCTATAAAGTTAAAGTTAAAAAGTTAAAAGGCTTTGTTAAAGTCTTAGTAGTCAGCCATCTGACCTATTCTATCAGTTTGTCTCCGTTAGTTTGTCTTGAATTCCTACTAGGCTTAGTTAGGCGGCGTAGAACTTCATTAGTGCACCATCCTTTAATATTCTAAATATTTTTAGTCTTGCATGTGGTGTTTCTATCTATTTTTCCAAGGATTAAGATTTTAACTAAAGAATTTTATTTTATAAAATTTTCCACTTTATGTAGGATATATCCTAAATAGTTTTCTAAAAATATCTTATTTATTCTTTCTTTAAATTTCGCTTAGTTAGTAGCAATATTTTCATTGGTGTTATTTATTGCACACGTAACATTTTATTCTTCTTTTAGACTATTATTCCTGTAACACTTATTTAATTTAAATTTACTAGTTATTTTAAATAAACGTTTACTGTTTATTTTAATTTGAGGCTTAATTTTCTATTTACATAGGATCTGATTGATTCTGTTAAAACGAAAATGGCGTTACCTGAATTTATTATTAAATTTAAAAAATTATTTGTTCCAGTTTGTGTCTGAAGTTTTTTTAGTTCTGGATTTCCAAGTGGTTAATGTTCGTCATATCAATCATATTTCTCACTTTCACTCATTTTAATTATTTTGTTTTTTTATTTTTTAGAGAATTTTCCTGTTTAAGTATTTTGATCAAAGTTCTTTTTTTCTCTGAAGTCATTTTATATTCTAATAATACTGAACATATTATAGCCTAAGCACGTAAAAGAACTAACTATAATAGACTTCATTAAAGATAATATAATTTTAATGCTGAGAAATAAGCATAAATAGTTTGATAAAATGCCTTTATATAGCAGGGAATAGTAATTAGGAAGTAATATAACAACATATAAAAAAATAAATAGATATAAACGTATTTACTGATAATTAGATAATTAAATGATTATAGCTTATAAATAAAAAAATTAAATACTTTTTTCAAATTAATTGATGTTTTTTATTTATTTTCATCTGATTTTTATATAAACTAATTAATAAGAAACTAGTTTTATTTAATTATCAAAGTTCAAAGCACTAAATGAAAATTGAATGAGAATGAAAACAATTAATGACAGCAGTTTACAAAGTAATTATATATATTACTAAAATTTTCAAAGGTTTTCTATCCCTTTATTTTCAACCAGGTACCTGCATTCAAGTTTTTTTATGTGGTTGTATTTTACGACCTTTTTAATTAGTGGGTGATTACCACTTTGTATTTTCAATATAGCGTACTGGAAGTTTTTATTTGAAGATACCATTTTCCGTAATTCAAAGTTGATTTACTTGGCATCAAGTTCTATGATGTTCTCTTTCATTTAATTTTCTTAATTTTCAGCAGTTTCAAAGAAGATGATACCAACTATTGCAATATCAGCATCTTTTTACTAAAGGTGTTTTAAACAGCTAGTTGCAAATAATTTTTCTATTTTATGTAATCTCTCATCGGATTTTGGATTAAAATTTTAAGGTTCTGCTTTCTATTCTTTCTAGATTTCAATTTAAGTTTTTTCAATTTCCATCATTGAATTTCTTTTTGAATATTATTGGGATTGTAGCCATAATTTTTCATGGATCAAAAGCTTTCTTTCGATGAGTTGCATTTTAAGTATATCAATTTCGTTATTATTCTCATTAAAATTGGTGGTTAAAACGCGTATTTGACAACTTTAATTGAAAATCGTCTCTTCTTGCTGTTTAATTACCATTTTCAAATCCTCAATCATTTTTGGACTTCTATGTGAAACTCTGTAATATCTTGTTCTGGTTCCACAATAACAATCATAATTTTACCTTAAGATTCTGAACTAGAACTTTCTTGCTTCTTTTCGGTTTTACGTGATTATTTAACCATTTATCTCCTAGCTTTCATAACAGCATTTTTTGAGAGTCTAATATCCTGTTCCATATTTTTTTTAAAGGTAATTATAATGCATTATTTTATTTATCAGTAAAAAAGGATTTATAAAGAAATGTAGTATTTCTTATTAAAAAGCTTTTGATTTAAAACTTAAAAAAATTATAATTATTAAAGGAAAATTCAGTTTCCTGTAATAAGGATATAAACTCTTTGATATAACTTTTGGTATAATAATTAGATAGTTTATTTAAAATTAAAAGCTATAATAATAACTAAAATTGTATATTTATTAATACTTAAATATTAAAAATCAAATTTAAACTGCCTAGATTTAAGGCTAAATAGATTTTTTTAATTAAATTATAAATATATTAATTATTTTAACTGATAACTCTTAAATATCATCAAAAGTTGATTTAATAATTATTAGTTTGCTATAAAAAGGAAAATGTTATAATATAATGTATTAACTATTACTTTAAGTAATCTAGTATCTTTATATTTTTTAAATAAAGAGAATTTAAATTTAAATTGATAATTAAGTAAAGTTAAAGTACTAAAAAGGATAAATTATTAAAAAGTCATTTCTAAATCAAAATAGATAAATTTAATTATAAATAGATGTTTAAATTCCAAGTTAACTATGCTTTGAAAGGTCATTTTAAAACAGTTTATCTTCAAAAACTAAACTTCTGCCTATAATACCTAATCTTGAAAGATCAGGAGCTGCTTTAAGTGAGGGAAAAGATTTATCAAAGGAACAAATACCTTTTTTTTGCTTTTGAATATTTATTATGAATCATTGGTATAATTTATAATTTAAATGAGAAAAACTGCATTGATGTTATGATTTGAATTTAAAGTAACTAACTTGAGGATTTTTTAATCGATTTTGTGTACTCAATGTGCTTATGTGGTTTTTAAACCTAAAGTTTTATGTATTCTAAACTGCTGCAGTTTCTTAATTAGGTTTTACATTAATTAAATTTGCTAACAATATAAATAAATAAAAATGATTATAGAGCGCGTAGCACCTCATTGGTGCGCAGCTCTTTCAATACTAATATTTAATATTAAGAAAATGTTCTCATGTTTTTTTTTAAAATTCTAGAGGTCTGATGAGTCATGTCAGCTCTCCAAATGGGGAATCTTTTTATTAAAAATTATTCTTAAATCTTGAGTCAAATGTTTCAGTCTTCTTGAATAATTTCCAAATAAGAATTAGTTATTAAGTCGGTAATTAGAAGGCCCGTCAGTCAAACTTTCATACTGCTAGAGAGAATCCTCGGGGTAAGTTAGGCATATCTCAACAGAGCTTATCCACCCTTCCCCATGGTGGTTTCTAGTGCGAGATTACTCGCAATGCAGCATACACAACACCAGATTACCTACTAATTTGTCTGACGTGGCCGACATCCATTTTATATAATATATAATAATGAAACTAAAAATATTGCTAGATCTTCTAAGATTTAGGAATAGCTTTGGACTCAGAAAGAATTAAATATGTACTTAATTCTTCCAACCCTGATTTCGACAATGATTTAATTATGTAAAAGTAAGGATATTTATCAAGTTTTTGATGCAGTTGAGGTTCTACTACAAAAATTCTAAAGTTAATAAATAAATAATTTAAATATTTAATTATATTTATCTTAAGTCAAGAAAAAATTTTAATAGTATGAGTTACTATAATTAAGCAACTTTAAAGTAAGTTATAAAATAAAAAATGGAAAATAAAGAAATATAATTTATTAAAACTATTTATTTACGAAAATTCTTAAGACAAAGAAATAGTTCCCTAGGAAGAATTCCTCTTCTTATTCTTAAATATGAAATCTTACCCAACTTGTGCTTTTTAAAACTTGTAAAAAGAATAAAATATTACTAAAATTAAGGTAATTCTTTAATATTTTAGACTAAACATTGATTGGACATACGAACGAAGTAAACACGGTAGCCATCTCCCCTGTTTTTAACTTTTTCGTTTCTGGAAGTTACGATGATACGATAAAGATCTGAGATTTCCAGACTGGAAGTTGTATGATGACATTGATTGGACATGCGAGTTGAGTTATCTCGGTAGCAATAACAAATGACCAGTAATGAATTGTATCGTCTAGTGGAGATAAAGCGATAAAGATTTGGGATTTATAGACTGGAAGCTGTACGAAAACTTTAACTGGACATACGTGAGCAGTTTTTTCGGTAGTAATAACAAGTGGCCAGAAATGAATAGTATCGGGAAGTGTAGATACAACAATAAAGATTTGAGATTTCTAGACTGGAAGCTGTACGAAAACTTTAGCCGGGCATAAAAGTTACGTTTGATCTGTACCAGTAACAAGTGATCTTAAATGAATTGTGTCGGGAAGTAAAGATGAAACGATAAAGATCTGGTCTTTCTCAACTGGTTAATTTATTCAAACTCTTACTGGACATTCAGGCAGAATTGGATCGTTAATCTTATCATTGGATAATAAATATATAATATCAGGTTCTGCTGACCATAAAATTAAAATATGGGACTTTTAGACCGGATGTTGCATCTTAGCACTAACTGGCCATACAGATGTTGTACGTAGCATTCAACATAGTAATGATTCAAGCGTTATATTTTCTGGTTCACATGACAATTCAATCAAGATATGGAGCTTCTCAACAGGTGAATGCTTAAAGACTCTATATGGGCATACATAAGCAATTGAATCTATAGTATTGAGTGGAGATAACAAGTGAATCATATCCGGAGCTGAGGACAACACTGTAATGAAGCGGAGGATAGCGAGTTGAGAGGAGGAGGCTAATTAATTTAAGACTTTAAATTTTGTTTTCAAGCGATTATTAATTAAAAATAAGGAAATATATTTAATATTTATATTAGTAAGATTTTATAAATATAAGAATCATCTAAGTTTTTATAGTTAAATTAGTTTCATTTATGTTTTTATCTCTTTTTAAGTATACAATTTTTTTTAATGGCTAGTTTTATAAATTAGGTATTTTAAGTTTATTATTTTTATTGCTTTTAATTATGTCAAAGTATAAATATCAAAATATATAAAATGCACCTAAAATTTATCCTATAGAATTTAAAGATATAAGCTTACAAATTTTAGTTTTTGAAATGAAAATAATAATAGATTAATTAATTAAAACTGGGAAATTTAAAAAAGTGTTTAGAATTTTTTCACTCAGTGATTTATACTACAAGAGATTTAAATGATGGTCTGATTATTTTCTTATAGGAATCATAACTTTGATTTTAGAAAAAAAAAAATTTTTTTGATAAGTTTTATTATTTAAAAAGTTAAATATTTTATTATAAATTACTCTTTTAATGTTTAAATTTTTATTTATTTTAATTTTATAATACAGAAGTATTTTTTATATTTTTAGAGTTAAAAAAAATTGGTTTATTTTTTATATTTTTTATAATTAATTTTTAATTTTTTTAATGAAATTATATTTATCATTATTTTAAAAGGCTATTTTTAAAATAATTAATGAAAATAATTAATGAATATATATTACTAAATTTGGACTAAAAGTTGTGTTTTAAAAAAAAGTATTGTTAGGAAATTTTTGAAGCTATGATTATTGAAATATTAAGAATTTTTTTATGCTCCATGATACACAGTAGAAGAAAATTTAGGGATAATTAAGTTTTTGAATTCGTGTTAATAATCTAAAAGCAGAATATAATTTTTAAAAATTTAAAATTTTTTATAGTTTAAAAAGATTTTTTTATTTGAAATTTTCAAAATTTATATAATAATAGAACATGATTTTCGTAATAAATAAAATGGTATGTACAATTTAAGAAAGAAAAATAGAAATGACAAAAAAATATTAAAAGATAAAAATTTATATTTGCTCTGAGGTTTATACCACCAAAGATTTTTGGAACGGAATAAATTAAAATTTTATAAAATATATCAGTAAAAGAATAAAATTAAAATAAAAAAAACATTTCAATAATAGTCGGAAAATGAATTTTTATAAGAAATATATGTTTTCTAAAATTTACTAATCATTTTTTTTATTGAAAAGACAAAATAGAAAAAAAAATTTCATTTAAGATATAAAAATCTTAATAAAACAATTTTCTAGTAAAAAAGATTTAGGAATCTCCTAACAAATTAAAAATTATTGATTTAAATTAAAATTAAAAAAAGAAAACTAAATATGTGAAAACTTAAAAAATAAAAAATCCTTATAAACAAAAAAAATGTCTACAGATTTTTTCATTGAATTAAGCTAAAATAATAAGATAATTTTCAAAGATTGTATTATTAAACTTTAAATATTAAATCTTAAAGAATAAAGCATTAAAGTTTCTAAGTTGAAAGTTGTAATAAAATACTTGTACTTTAAAATAAATTTAAATTAAATAACAAATGATTTATGATTTAAATAAATACACTTGCAAACGTAAAATTACCTTTTTTTAAATATTAAAAATAATTGTAAAAAATTAAGAAAAAGAATCAGAAAATTAATCTTAATTCAAGATTATATTAAAAAAATCACAAAAAATCTTAAGGATTAAATCACCAATCCATTTGCAGGAATAAAGCTAATTCGATAAAAAGAATCAAAAAAAATTAAATAAAATTAAAAGAAAAACAACCAAAATGATATTATACAAATAAAAACAATTCAATTAAGAAAAGATAAAAAGATAAATTTATAATTTTAAAAGAGAACCTTGAAAACCGTCAAATCTTTTATATGTATTCTCCTAAACTAAAGGATTCCGTAGGACTTCTTTAGTCCGCAATCCTTTTTTTGAACGTTAGTTATTGAATGTAGTTCCATCGCTCAAACAAACTATTGTTAAGTTAGTCTAACCTTGAAATTTAGAACTTCTTCCTATAAATTAGTATGATCTTTGTTGTTCATATTGTAAATAAACCATTAAAAATAACTTATTTATTTTTATTATAAATTTTTTAATTCTCCCAACATCTTTTGTAATGAAGCTAACTTTAGAAATATATAGAAACGATTTTTTCCTTTTAAAGCCTTGTTATACTTCGTTGGTTCTAATTTCATTGGTATTCCTCCTTTTTTCTGATGGTCTTTTAAGTAATTTACTATTAAAAATTTTTTTTCCTATATTTCTTTTATTTAATCCTATAATTAAGAAAATTATGGCATTAAAGGACGTTTATTAAACTATTAATCAATTTCTTTTATTTTTCATTCCATTTGAGATGAAATATAATTAATAACCTCCTCTATAAATGGAAACTAAAGGTCTAAATTTTATAATAATAAATCTAGTTTCTATTCTAAATGCTAAAATTATAAGCTTTATTATTTTAATTATTATTGTAGATTTTATATTATTTAATGCCTTTAGTATGCAAAATAATCCTGAGATTATTATCATTGATCTTATTATAATTGTCATTCAATTAAGTTTTATTATTTCTCTTATCTTTTCAGTTATTCATTGGGAAAGTCTGTTATTTCTTGAACCATTTTATATTAAATTTAATAAAATTAGCCTAAATAAAATCTAGAAGCCTTGAATATGATAATTTAAATATTTAAGGATTAAAAGCTAATAAATAAACATGAATTGTGAAAAATAATACTAGAATAAACAAAAAGTTACAACTTAAGGCAAAAAATTGAAAAAAAAAAAAAGATAAAAACTTTAATTTTCAAGAATATTATTATTAAAAAGTGATGATTTAAAAATAATAAAGGTACTTTATATAAATAAAATTCAAAAATAAATAAATAAATGAATTAGATGTTAAGTTATAAAAAAATAGTTAAAAAATTGAAAATTAAAAATAATCAATCGAAAAAAAATTATGAAAATTAAATAAAGTAAATATTTTAATTTTTAATTTAAAGGTTAAAAAAGGATTTTCCTTCCTTCAGCATTTTCAACCTGTTTAAAGTGATCTAGATTTTTTGACAGGTCTGGTTTTCATGATCTTTTTGATAAGGAAGATTATCCGGAAACTTTTTTTTTGTATGAGATTCCTTAAATTTTTTTATATATTCATGATTCAGTAAGGTAGATTCTTACTTCATCTATTAATTTTTTTGTTTCCTCCTGTTTTTTAGTTTTTTTATTTAAAAAAAATTTTATTAAATTTCAGATTGATAGAAAATTCATAATTTCTTCCTGCTAATTGCTTTGTGTTTTTTCCCATTTTTTCAATATTTTTCTTTTTTTTAATAAAAGTATCTTAATCTTTATTAATCTCATATTAATCTTGTTATTTAGAAGCGAGGGGATTATTAATTTTATTTAGCTTCAATTTCCATATTTACATATTAAGATGGTGGAAGTTATGTCTGAGATCAGATTTATTCTCGCGTAATAATAATTTTTTTTACTATTAAATCTTTAAGTTAATCATTTCAATGTTTAGTTGATTGTAATTGGTTAAAATTTCTAGAATCTAATTGGAAAGATAAAGGATTTTTCCTTTTATTTAACTATGACTTATTTAATATTTTCGATTTTTTCCTTTTCTAGATTAGTAGGTTCGAATTTTGCCGTGTGCATTCCTTAAAAAGGAGATGAGAAGCTTGATTAATCAATAACCTACAGTTTTTACTTTACGATTCTAAGGACTTTTCTTTTAGACTTCTTTATTTCTTCTTTGGCATGGTACTGTCCAATATTAAACTCCATTTTTCCTATTATATTTCTAATTATCTAATAAGAAAATGTTTACAAATAACTGAAGAGAAAAATATTAATACTATAATAATAAATAAATAAATTCGATTATAGAGTGAGTATTACTCTCGATGGTGCACAGCTCTTTAAATTATTTTTATTTAAAGCTAGTAAAATATCTCCTTAGAAGTTTCCTCTAGTGCTTCACTCCCTGTGAAATTTTATCTTCTAATAGGGAATGAACGGGAGTGATACCCTAAGAGACCTAATCATCTGGCATCTTTCATCAACCATTATCAATGTCTCCAGTTCTTTCTCGCTTGGCTCTTGTCAAGATCTTGCTCAGTTTGTCGCTCCTGAAGTACTTCCTGGTACTTGAGTTTAAGTTAATCTCAGTTGGAGGATTGCTCCTCCCTTTTTATTTAATTTAATAACGTTAATAAAATGGCTAATTTTAATGGTATTGACTTAGGAAGTAAAGAAACTAAGAACAGCCTTAATACTATTATAGATATATAATGGATTAGATCTTATAAGTCTATAAATGAAAGATTCAACAGAATAAGCTATGCTTAAACCCATATTTATAATTTAGAAACTATAATAACTCCCAGTATTTATATATTTAAGCTAGTAGAAGTTAAATAATTTCTTATTCTATAACTATTACTGCTTAAATTCTTAGCTTCAAAGGCTATATAAAAAATACAACTTAGAATTTAAATTTTGTTTGTATACCTAAATTTAGGATTAATAAAGATGCTTGATTTGCTAGAAAATAATTAAAATGAAATACAACAAATTAAAGTTGAAAATAGAGAAGATACTCTTATGATATGGGCCTTGTATTTTATTTTTAAGATTACTTAAATTGTCCTAATTATCTTAAATAATATAGTTGTAGTTCAAATAACTTTTAGCCTTTAAGAGCTTCTATATGACCTAAAACAAAAACCTTTAAAGTCTATTTATTCACTTAGATCAACTACTCTAAGAATTCTGCTTAATCCTTCAGCTAATTTTATTTTAAGACTATAATAAAAGTCTAAGAATCCTTTCTATTAGTAAAGCTTAAAATTCATAAAATATAAGTATTAATATTAATATTATAGAAATATCTAGCATAATCATTTAAGCTATTTATAAAAGAAAAGATTGATATAGAAAGAAAATTTTAGTTTAAATGATAAGTCTTTTGGTTAAATACAAAGTAAGATAAGATCTAATAGAAAGTTAATTAAATATACTCTAGTTACATAGCAGGGAATAAATTTATAGGTTAAGGAAATAAATTACTCTGGTCTAATTAAGCTTTAGTTGCTTTTTTATTAAATAGAGAAAAGAAGGATAAAAGCAAAAGGGTCTTAAAATAATAAAGGTATTCTAAATATTTAAGGTTAGTAAAAAAAGAATAAACATAGAAAAAAAAATTAAGCTAATACTGCGGATGAAAACTTGGTTCCTTTTAGAAAATAATTAATTCTATGAGTTTTAAAATAAAAAAACCTTTAGTGGAACAAGCTTAATAGCAAATAATAACAATACGCACTAAGAAAATTAAGAAGAATAAAATTAAATTTATAGAAGAAACTTAAAATAACGAAAAAGATAATCAAAAGGATAGAAAAGCGTATAGATCTAAAAAGAGAGTAAAGTACCAAATAAATATATTACATAAGAGACTAAGGATTTTGAATAGAAGTTACTTTCTTAATTTAAGTTAATTTAATATTTAATTTATTAAAAGTATCTATAAGGACTTCTTAATATTATACCATTATATCAAAGTCTATTATTTATTGAGTATATGAGCATTTTTATTTAATTTCTTTCATTTATAAAAGAATGCTTTGAATTAACTTTTAACTAAGCTTTATAAAGTTAAAAGGTTAGAAGCTGATTTTATAAAAGGAAGAAAGTTTAATTTTATGATATTTTGATTATGATAAATTTGGACTTAAGAAGACAGTAAGCTAATAAATACCAAACTTCAGTTTAAAAAATTAGTTTAAGATTATGATTATAAATTACTTTCTACTCTCACTTATTTAGATATAATGGTTGATAGCACTAAATGATTATATCAGTAGAAAGAAGTTTTAAAAGGACTTTATTATTATTTCTATAATTTAATTCAAATTTAATTAGCAACACTATTGGATAGTTCTTGCTTAACTATTTCTAAGATAAAATCTATTAGAGGAGTAATTTTATATATTGGTTATAAAAGGAAAGTAATAGAATAACAGTGCACTAAAGATCTAACTATATGATGTAAGAGACTTTAGATATAAAAAATAAGTCGATTTCTTAATTA
This sequence comes from Loxodes magnus, assembly GCA_946699065.1. Classification (NCBI taxonomy): domain Eukaryota; phylum Ciliophora; class Karyorelictea; order Loxodida; family Loxodidae; genus Loxodes; species Loxodes magnus. The sequence continues at coordinate 46,442 of CAMPDV010001282.1, forward strand.
ATTTTAATTAATAGTTGACTATATTTTGATTCTATTGTACTTATTTATTCTTAAATATAGCATTGATTAGTTTTGGAAATAGTTATAATAAAATTAAAGTTGTGTAACTAGAATTTAGTGCTTAAATGAATAATTATGAGGCATTACATTCAAAAATTAAGATAAAAAGCTAGTAATTTTTATATTAAATAATTATGGTCGTTCTTTATTGAATTCTGTTTACATTTATAAGCAAATTAATAGAAAACTTTATAAAATGTATTTCGTCTTTTCTATTGTTTATCTTGCTCTTACGACCACTTATATAATAATTGGGAATTGTGTCAGGCCAGATGGAAATGGATTTTTAAGTAAAACTAGAAATTTGCTTTTAGATAAAATTCCCTAAAAGATTAAGAGTTTATAACCATTTGGAAAATTGCCTATCCTTACTACTTTATGAGAGAAAATGGTCATATTCTGGAATTGAGTAGGAAAACTTTTATGGTACATTATTATTCCATCGATCTCACTTATCATTTAAGCACGTAAAATCAATGATATAAGAGATTTATCTGTCTTATTAATTCTGATTGCTTGGCTTTTATTTCCTTGCTTTCTTTAGTTTGCTATAAAAAAGGGTCTTTAATGATTTATGTACTTTATTATTTTTTTTGGAAACTTATTTGTCTATTCTTTTTGGGGATTTCCAAGTAAATACTTTTAGTAGTATCATTATATTTTAGCAGGGATATTAGCCAGCTTTTGTTTTATTTCATACTTGATGCTATGTTGTATTGGCCCTGGAAATGTTCCTAAAGAAGAAAAAAATTAAATGTAACTATTACAGTAGCAATTTCCTTATGTTCCTGAAGTTTTTAATCCGGATTCAAATTGTGTTAAATGTGAATAGGATATTATTGCAAGATCGGAACATTGCATTATATGTCAAGTTTGCGTACTTTAATATGATCACCATTGCAATTTTATTGGACAATGTGTCGGATTTTACAACTTTAAGTGGTATTTATTAACTTTGCTTTTTCATACAGTAATATGCCTTTTAGGATTTGTCTTTGGTATTCTGAATTTCGAGTTTAGTATAAAACCCATATAAAATTACAAATTTATAAATTACGAAACTGGCGAAATATTTAAGCAGGATTAATGATTTCTAATAAAAGTAATCTTTTATATATAGTATATTTTAGTAAGAGATGCTCCTTTCTTCTTCTCCGTTGTCTTCTGCGGAATAGTAGCATTCATTCTTTCCTGCTTACTGATTAAATATTTAATCTTGGTGAAGTAAAATCTGACAGCTCATGAAAAAGATGCAATATAGTAAGATAAATTAGATAAATTTCACAAAGTTTATAAGCAGGGACTATGGTAAAATTTGAAAGAAATAATGGCAAGAAAGTAATAGAAAGTTCAGTCAAATTAAGTTTAATAATAGCAAGCTTAGAATAATAAAAAAGTAGACTATTAGCCAATTTCTGAAAATTAGGACCCTGAAAGTTGAGCAAGCATAAATGATATATTTTTACTTTTAATAGTATAATTAACTACATAAGTTGCTTAGCATTCTAACTATATTAACTTCAAAGGAAATATTAATAAGACAAAGCTTTTGTAAGCTTTCATGGTTTTAACATTACTTAAAGATATCTAATGCTAATTAATAAGGATTCATCCTTAAAAAGATGCTTAGATAATCAACTATAGTCCACTATTTCATAGATTAATCTAAAATAAATTTAGAAGCTTATATACAAATATTATAAATAACCAAGAACATTTATCTAAGCATCATTTAATAAAATTATATAATTAGCAATCATTAGTATCATTTAGATGTATAGAGTTTAAATATAGCTATGTAATAATTATTATTGTTGTAATTAAAATATTTAAAATAAATATATGGCTTAGCCATTTAAAACTCATTTAAACAAAATTAACAAATCATAATCTTCATCCCAACAATTTCATAGAGTCTCAGAATTAATTTAATATAAGTTAGTTTATTTATTTTATTTTGTTAATATGCTTTCTATTTTTAGTCATCTAAAAATATAAAATTTAGAAAAGTACATGGTTGCTATTATTAAAGCGTAAGTTTTAATTATTGTCATCATTTTATTTTAAATTTTTATATTTATAGTACCCTTCTATAAGCAAATCTACACTTCTTTAATTTAATAAAAAAGAGCTCAAGTCCCTTTTCAAATAATCATTTCTTTCGAGATTATTTACATTTTTTTATATTTGACTAAGCATAGTTGTTCTTAAGTAAATTGTGTATTTTTTCCAGCATAATTGAATAATGAAATGTTTCATTTGATGCTGTATCTTTAGCATCATATAAGCTTCTTCTTAAAATAAATTTTAAATCATTCCTTGGAAATAATTTTAGTTGTTGAAGATATTATGCATTAAAAAAGCTAATTACTTGGCTTAATTTACTTTTCTAAAAGCTTTTTAGTCCTTATGGATTTTATATTCTTTCTAAATTTATAATATCATATCTATCAATTTTTAGTCACTCTCAAGTCTGCTTTAATTCAGTTTTACTATTTAAAGATAAGGCATGCAAATTCCCCTTAATAAAGCTAGTTTTTAATATCTCTTATATATGATTCCCAAGCAACTAGCAAAGATAAAAAGGCTTTTTAATTCATCATAAATTGCTCCCAAATATCTTTGCCAGTATAATATAGGGTTTCTTAATTAATTCTACATCAAGCCAATTTATTTAAGGTTTGCTAAGTTGCTTTCACCTTAAGACAACTAATATACTCTTCTTAAGTCTTCTAATGCATTAAATAATTTAAAGCTTTAAGTAAAACATAACCTTTTGCTGTAACTCAAAGTGTTTTTAGTATTCTTTTTTAAAGCAATATCAAAGTAATCAAAGCTTAATTATCCTTATTTTGAGCTTTCATTGTGATAATTGTATAAGAATAAATCTCAGCATAATGTGGTTTTTTAATATTCCTATTTATTAGCTTTAAATAGATTCTTCAACTGTATCATAGGTGAAAGAGTATTTGCTTTTCTATTTAAATGGAATAGATTTTCTATTTATATAGCAATATGATAAGATTAAGCAACATCTTGGCTTTTATTAATTTCTCTTTTTTCCTTTATTGATATAAAGCTTCCTTTTAACTATGTGTAATATAGCTTAATCATAACTTTCTAAAGCTTTATTTACCCTTCAATCTCAAAGTTTCTCTTTTACTAAAGTAGATAGGAGCTTACTTAAGAACTAAAAGTAAGGCTTTAAGCCTTTAATAGCTTAATTTAGATAACTTTAAGATGAACCCTTTACAAAAAGAGCTTATTGGCTTTAAGAATTAAGCTATATAGCAGTAAATAGCTTTTTGGTAGTTCTTATAGAACTATTTGGCTTATTTAAGAAGCTAAAGAATTAGATTGAGACATAATTGATTATTTTAATTTATTTAAAGAAGCTTAGATTTACAATATCTCTACTGTTTCTTTTATTAAAGTTCAATTACTATTACCTCTATAAGCAACTTTATTTCTAACTTACGGTAACTTTACGAATGATATTATCTTAAGGTAATGATATGAGGCTTTATTAGCTTTAGCCTTATTTTAAGAAGATATCTCTTTAAATTAGTAGACTTAGCGATAACTAATTTTCTATTTAAGCTTTATTAATTCTATAATCTAAGTATGTCATAACTCATCCGAAAATTAATGCTATTTAAGCGAATAAAGACTAATAAATATCTCATAAGTATTTTTTACTTATAATAATGGTATAGACCTTGAAGGCTAACTAAATGTATCAATCTATAATATTAGATATTTAGTGAGAACTAAGAATTCGAAAAAGATAAATCTACTTCGGTTAAGAATTGGAAAATGTTGAATTTCCTAATAAACTGAAAAAGTTCGAGAAACCATGAGTAAGACGTTATTTAACCTCATTCTTTAATTGAGAAAATGAATACGGAAATATAGTACTAAAGATGGAAAATTAGAATCTTTGGCTTCTTTTGTAAGATAAAAAAAGGAATATCAAGGCTTGGTAAATTAAGTTATATTTAAATTAAATATTTAACTTCTAAATTTGTCCTAATAGAAAAAAGCCTTTAGCAAATCCATAGAAAATTATAGAAAAAAGTTCAAATACAAATTAAAAATCTAACCTCAAACAGATAAAATGAAAATTGAACAAAAAATTTAAACATAATAAAAGTTTAACTCGAGCCCTTAATGAAACGTTTGTTATTGCTGTCAAAAGACTAGAAATTTATGGATGTAATATCTAAAGTGGAAAAGAGTACTTGAACAACACCTAAAAAATTGGAACATAAGAGGCTATATTGTAAGGAGGTATTTACAAGAAGAAGCCGATATTAGTTGATTCAAGTGTGATATTACTTCATCATAATCTTGATAATTAATAGTAACAAAATAAATAGTTTCAAAAAAACAATGATGACCTTAGAATTTATTAGAGAAGCTAGAAAAAAATTAAAAATTAAAAAAATTAAAAAATTAAAAAAGTATAAAATCACTAAAAAATCAAAATTTTTTTATTTCTAAGCTTAATAAATAAAATTCAATTTAATTTGAAAATCAATAATTAATTTAACATAAATTTTGAATATTTAGAAATAGAGACCATTTTAAATAAATATTTTTTGTTTATAAGCAAGAAATAAACTATGATCCAATCAAAATAAATTAAACACTAATGCAGTTAAGCCTAAAATACATTGAATAATCCCTTTAATAAAAAAATTATATACTAGAAAAAGAATCTCTCATAAAACTCAAGAAATAATTATTATGTGATAAATTAAAAAGACTGAATACTACTTGTATTCCTCCTTTTTTCAATCATTAGATGAACAGATGAACTCAAATAGAAATTTAATACCTTTGAATTTCTATGCAGAAGTCATTCAGTTCCATATTAGTACTGTCACAGCAAATTTTACATTTACGTTAAAATCCTAAATAAGATTGATAAAAGAAGCAACATGTCACCTACACTAAATTATCTAAAACGCAATAGTGATCAGAAGCTTTAATTCGCCCAACTTCAATAGCTAATTGTAGTTCATATTTTTCTAATGGAAATAAAAATAACAATTGTTATTATTAATTATAGCGATTCTACCTTCTTTACGTTCATCTTACTTTAAAATTTTATTATTTATATATATTATTTTATTTTTAATTCTTTTTCTGGATCATATTCTTTTTGTACACTTTTAGCCATACTGCGTTAAATATTTTTAATTAACGGTATCTTACTTCAATTAAGTTCCATTCTAGACCTTTTGGTTTCTTTTTTGTTGCGTAAATGTAATATCTATCAAATTTCACTCTCTTTATACATTTTTTTCTACATAATAGTCCTTGCTGATTAAATTATAGGTTATTTAATGGCTGCCATATCTTAAGATTTTCTTGTAATTAGTTTTGTAAGGGGCTTCAGCAATATCTTAAAATTTATCCATAACTCCTTATAATAAGAGTATTATTTTCTTCTTTATAATAGAGGAAATTTTACTGATTAAGTATCTAGTTCCACATCCTTAGAATCGCTTGATGGTATACTTTTAAGAAATAAGCTTACACTCAACTCAGCTAATAAGTTGAAAATTGTTTTTTATCTTTTCATTTCTGAAATAAGATGATTATTGTATTTTCATTTTTAATACTATAGTAATTTAAATAAGATCCTAGATTAATCCTTCATGCTTTTATTCTTGGCGTTAAAGCTTATCGTTTTCATTTTACAAATTTTGAAAATATTAGATGATGATTTAATGATCGATACTTAAGAAATAATTATCTTTTGTCTATGAGGATTTTAAAAAATGTTTCCATTTTATATATATTATTATAATAAATCAGTTCGTCTAGTGCATCTTCCTAGATCTCTGACAAGATCCAAAAACGTTAAAAGATTAATTATAAATGCTACATTTGTGGTAGTGGTAAGCAATTTTACCAATTATGTCAAAAATATTACGAAGATAAAAAGTTTTTGAAAAGATATATATTGGAATGAATCTTAAAAATAAAAAAAATATTAGGTAGTTAAGAAAAAAAGTCATATTATTTTATAAAATATTCTGTAGCACATGAGTTAGAATCAACAAACGGAAATTTCCAATTCCAAAACAAAGAGAGGAAAAGTTGGTTAATTAAAAAGAATAAAAATGAACATGATTAGATATTAAATCAAGCAGTTCAAGAAATTTATTTTAAAACGTTTAAAAAATATATTAGTTCATATGAATGAATATAAATAATGTAAAATTAATTAAAGGTAGAATGTTGTATTTAGGTTTAAATTTAATGTGAAAATGATAGAAAATTATTATAGTTTAATTAATACTGGTTAAGAAAATAAAATGAAATATAATTTATTAGTTATACATATTTTTTTATGATTTCTTATTCAGTATGGCTTATTGTTTTATCTAAATTTTAGAATTTTAAATTTAAATATAGCTTATGAATTCTCATAATTTATATCTAAAATTTATTTTTTTAACTTTAAAACATTTTAAAAATTAATTTATTATTTTTATAACATTTCAAAATGCTTTAAGATTGATTTAACACTAAACTTATAAATGAAAATTTGCAAGTCCTTTTATTTAAGTAACCTTTAGATATAGAATCTAAACTTTTAAATCTTTAATACTTAGAATTCAAGCTTAGCAAGTATTAATGCAATATTAATTATAAATAAATTTTCTAAAACTTTATTTCTTACTTTTTCAGTTTATCATATTTTTATTTCATTATTTTTGCTAAAATTAATCTCTTTTAATGTTTATTAAAAAATTATGACTATCAAACTTCTCAATAATCTATAACCCATTATGCTTATATTTCAATTCTTATTTTTTATTATAATATAAAATGGATGTCGGCCGCGTCAGATAAATTAGTAGGTAATCTGGTGCAGTGTAACTGTATTGCGAGTAATCTCGCACTAGATGCCACCACGAGGAAGGGTGGATAAGCTCCGTTGAGACATACCTAACTTACCCCGAGGGTTCTCTCTAGCAGTATGAAAGTTTGACTGATGGGTCTTCTAATTACCGATAACTTTCTCTTACTTGGACCTTATTCAAGAAGACTGAAGCATTTGACTCAAGATTTTAGAATAATTATTAATAAGAAAATTTCCCATTTGGAGAACCTGACATGACTCATCGGACCTCTAGAATTTGTACAAGAAACATGAGAAAATTTTCTTAATATTAAATATTAATATTGAAAGAACTACGCGCCAATGAGGTGCTGCGTGCTCTATAATCATTTTTATTTATATTATTATTCTTTCAGGGACTTTAATAAAAAGGGTTAAAACATTATTAAAGTAAGCTAGTACAATTATAATTTACGGAGTAGTTTTAATGCTGTATTTTTTGTATAATTTTTTACTGAGATCTAGATGAAGATGGACTCTATAGAAAAGGAAATTTAATTATTTATCAGATTTTAAAACTTTCTTTTTTGTAAGATTACTATATAACTTCAGAGATGAATAAATCATAAATATTCAAAATAATCGTTTGATTCTTGCCTTGAAGTTATATAGCTTAAAAAAATATTTTATAAGCTCTTTACAAGAAAAATAAGAATATCTAATGTTAGTTGTTTTATTTTATATTCTATTTGATCTATTATTGGATTTCATGCTTAATCTTAAATTTTTTATTTATATTAATCATATTTTCTCATTTTTTCTTTATTTGTGCTTTCTATTTTCTTTCATTATATTTTACTTATTAAAGTCCTAAATTTTTATCTTTTGATTAGATGAAAAAATTATTTATAATTTTTGAGAATATGAAAATTGTAGCCAATCTAAATATCGAAAAAAAATAGCTTAGCTTAAGTTATAAAAATAAATATGTTATTTTAATTAACATATTGAAATATTTAAATTAAAATACTAATAATTCATAGTTTTTTCTTAATCTAAACAAATTTAGATTATCTTAATTTATCTTATTAACTCAAGAAATACTATTACAGATACTACTATTACATCTCATTTTTAATATTTTTATACTTATCTTGTATATGATAATTTTATTATAAGAGTTACACGCCAGTGAAGTGCTATTAGCTTTTTAATTTAGATTTAAAAAAGAAATATTAATTATTATATGTAATATGGACAATAAATCATTAAATAGCCTAATAAGTAACTTTTTACAATTTATTTAGGTATTGCGGTTCTTGCAATTAACCCCCACAAGTAAGAGATGACGAGTTATTGAGAGATAAGCCTAACTTAATCAAAGGTAGCCTCTCTCTATTCGAGTGAAAGATTGTTCAATGACTAGATATCAGTATTTGGAAGATGAGTCCGAGTTTCAGATTTTTCTTGCTTTTATATCGTTAATCTCAGATGGTTTTGATACAAATCGAAATGACTTAAACTAATTTAATAATATATTTTATAAAAAAATATTCAAATGCGGTTTTTATCACAATAACAATTTCCTCTATTTCCTCTATTTCCTTCTCACTCTAAACTTCAGAAAAAAATTTAGGAATCAAACATAAGAAGGTATTTAAATTTCTGATCATGATTTGATTGAGATGCAGCCTTTTAAGAAGAAACTTTTTTGTAAATAATTGTTGCATTATTATCTATAATAATTTGTCCTTTTATTTAAAAGTAAAAAGATATAAAATAATTAAAATTGTAAAAGATAATCTATATTTAACTTTTTTAAATAAATTTTATAATTATAAGATTTAAGGCAAAATAGAATTTTAAAGCAAATGATTTAATAATAGAGTATTTATAAATATATTAAATAAATAATGTAAATATTTAATTGTATTTAAATTAAGTCAAAATTATTTATATGAATTACTTTAATTTAGCAATTATTAAAGTAAGTTATAAAAATAAAAATGGAAAAAAAAAGAAATGCAATTTGCTAAAAGTTCGTTTTACGAAAACTCTTAAGATAAAGAAATGATTCCCTGGGAAAAAAGTCTCTTCTTCTATTTAAATATGAAATCTTACCAAATTTGTGCTTCTAAAAACTTGTTAATAAGATCAGCTACGACAAAAGTAAAGGTATTTCTTTTATATTTTAGACTAAGTCATTACTGGACATACGAAATACGTTAACTCGGTAGCAATAGAAAGTAACTAGAATTGAATTGTATCAGGAAGTAACGACAGGACGATAAAAATCTGGAATTTCCAGACTGGAAGCTGTAAGAGAACTTGAACTGGACTTATGGGCTTGGTTAGTTCGATAGCAATAATAAGTGACCAGAAATTAATTTTATCTGGAAGTTCCGATAAAACAATCAAGATCTGGAGATTCAAGACTGGAAGCAGTACGAGAAATTTGACTGGTCATACGAAGTGAATTATCTCGGTATCAATAACAAGTGACCAGAAATGAATTGTATCGGGAAGTGACGATTCAACGATAAAGATCTGGGATTTCATGGCTGGAATATGTATGAGAGCTTTGACTGGACATTCGAATTCAGTTTTCTCGATATCAATAGCACATGACCAGAAATGAATTGTATCTGCATATTCAGATACAACGATAAAGATCTGAGATTTCCAGATTGGTCAGCTTATTAGAACTCTTTCTGAGCACTCAAGATTAGTTTTATCGGTAATTTTGTCTTTGAATAATAAGTATATAATATCAGGTTCGGGTGACAATTCAATAAAGATATGGAATTTCTCTACTGGATAATGTATTCGTACTCTACAAGGTCATGCAGATGCTGTACGTAGTGTTCAGCTTAGTACTGATTCAAGTGTTATATTTTCTGGTTCTTATGACAAGTCAATCAAGATATGGAATTTTAATACTGGTGAATGTATCTAGACTCTTTAAGGACATGCACTTAAAATATATTCTATAGCATTGAGTAAAGACAATAATTGATTAGTATCTGGAGCTGCTGACAAGACTGTGAGGAAGTGGAGGATTGCAAGCTGAGAGTTGAGGAACTTATTAAATACTAATTCAATTTTACGATCTAGAAATTTGGTATTAAAATTAGATAAATCTGAGTAAATATATATTATTAAAGTTTTTTTAATAAAATTAAATGTTTTTTTATTAAATATATATATATATTTTATGTTTATCTTTCTTAGTTATTTTAAAGATCTTAATATTGTTTGCCATTATTTTCTAAAGGATATTAAGATTTTAAGATTAATTTATTTAGATTATGTCTTTGTATATTTATATTAATTTATTGAGGTTTTTTATTAATTTGGTTTTGGTATTTAATGAATAAAGCTGAATTTTTTTTAAATTTTAAATTTTATTTTTTAGATAAAAGTATCAATGGAATAAATTTTAAATAAATTTTATTTCAAACAAATTTTAAGTTTTTTTAACTCAGATAAATACTAATCAATACTACTAAAAATTAAAAAAATTATTTTTTTATTTGCTCAGTGATTTACACAATAGGGAGTTTTTTTGAAAATACTAGTGTATAGGAACTATAATTTATTTTTGAAATTGAAATATCATTTTTTTTATTTAAAATTATATTTTTTATGAATTTTTTCTAAGGTAAAAGTTGTTATTGTATTAGTTTTTTATTTTTGATTCAAACTTTTAATTAAGTTTAATGAATTATCTTAAAAAATTTTAGTATAAACATATTATATTTTACAAGTTTTATTTTTTAAATCATTTTTAAATCATTTTTTTAGAGAATTATATTGGAACTTTTTTTTTAAATAAAAATTTTTTTTGGTTCTGAGTTTTACAGTAGAAAAAATTTTCGGGACGGACTAATTTTTTTAATTTCGATATAAATAATTACGCAAGAGGTAGTATTGTTCTACGTAAATGATGAAAAAATAGTCTTCTGTTAGTAGAGCCAAACATTTTTTCTACATCTTTAAGTGTTTGAAATAGGTGCGTTGAATTTCCTCCACCTTCTATGTAAATCAATAATTAACTATAAAGTTCAAACATGATGTATTGTTAGTCTACTCTTTAAAAATCCTTATTAGGAAGGATATATAATTTTAAGCTAATAAATGCATTCATAGTGTCTTTAAGTTAGTATTTTATCATATATTTTTAAAATTACTTTTATGAGCACAATTATCTTCAATTCATCCAATCACTTTTAAATCCTTTCTTGTAAATTGGAAGAATTTTTACTTATTTGAGTTAATCAGAGATTTTTTACTTTTTCAACATATTATTAATTAACTTTTATAATACAAGATGAAATTCCTTGCTAGCATATTTAATAAGCTCTACTTTTATGCCATTTGTTCCAAATGATTTTTTATTAGCTAGTCCTTTTATGGTTTCCTAAATTTCTTCAAAACTAACCAGATTCAATCCTGACGAATATGGAGACTATTATTCTTTTGTAACCGTACAACTTTTACAAGAAAGGATTTAAAAGTAATTGGATGAATTGAAGATAATTGTGCTCATAAAAGTAATTTTAAAAATATATGATAAAATACTAACTTAAAGACACTATGAATGCATTTATTAGCTTAAAATTATATATCCTTCCTAATAAGGATTTTTAAAGAGTAGACTAACAATACATCATGTTTGAACTTTATAGTTAATTATTGATTTACATAGAAGGTGGAGGAAATTCAACGCACCTATTTCAAACACTTAAAGATGTAGAAAAAATGTTTGGCTCTACTAACAGAAGACTATTTTTTCATCATTTACGTAGAACAATACTACCTCTTTCCCTAATAAACTACTTCCAATTATTTTATCATAATCTAGATATTAGATTCATTTTAGGTGGTTTATTTTCAAGAAATTTCTAATATAGTAATGGAGTATTGTAGGGAAGTTTATATTGTCCAGTTCTAGCTATTATCTTCTATGATATTATTATCAGGTACCCAGAAACTTATTAAAAACAATTTTGCTTTAAAATCTGTGGATATTTATTTACTTCCAAAACTTGGGCAGATGATTTGTTATTGAATTCTAATGAAGATCATATGAACTTATTGATTAAAGTAACGTGTAAAATGTTTGGAAGAGTAAAATTGAACATTAATGTTTGTAAGTGTGAGTATATATGTTTTATAACTAAGAAATAAATATATTAAAACGTTAATGTTAACATAAGGTTAAATAATTAAGAAATTAAAAGGTCTGAGAAGGTAACTTACTTAATATATACTTTTCATGAAAACGAATATTATAAAGTCCATTGCTAAGAGATACTGTACAAATATAAGAAATGTGTCAATGAATCCGTATTATAGTTGTCCAAATATTAGAATTTCGCTTCTTAAAACTTTAAATAGATTTTTCAAGTCTTTTTACTCCCTTAAGTTGATTATAGATTCAAAGTTATTACATGAACGAACGATTCTAAGGAACTTTGAAAAAGTAAAGAAAGACATAATACTAGTTAAAGAAGAGTAGTAAGATATCCATTCTAAAGTCTAAACTCAATGTTTAATGAATCATGCTTCATAGATTTGAATTGACTATCTTTTGAGTACTTCATAATCATGAGATATTTAAAGTTTTATTTAGAATTATGATAAGAAACATAAACATATCCTAACTCTGATATTCCTTTTTTATTTAGCAAAACAAAAATTACTAATCTGAGATATTTAAAAACTTGGAGAAACTAACTTTATATTTTTAAATAAATGTATAGAATATTGAAGCACAAAAAAATTTGAATAAAGCTTATAACAAAATCATAGAAAAGTTATTTTAAGATGCTAGAAAGGATGCGATCAATTCAATTTACATATTTTAATTTTGAAGACATTGATAAAGAAACAAGATAATTTCCATTTTATATAAATACAGAATAAATAAAATTATGATTAAAAAAAATAATTTATTTTATAAATTTAGAACCTTATGCTATAATTTTTAATACGATTTATAGCAAAGACACTTCAAAATTAAGTACTTTGAGATTTGCATATGTGGAGAGGAAGATAGCTTTGTTCATATTGATTCACGTGAAGCTCTACAAGATCTTATTTAGGAATTTAAAGATTTAAAAAAATACGACTAATTAAATATGTTAAAATATAATCAAGTTACTTTACTTTTAATTTTGTACTTAAAAGCAATTAAAAGAAATGTATTTAGAATTAAAAGCTTTCATTAAAAATTATTGAGAATAAGAATTTAAATCCTGAATAAGGAATTACTACAATGGTAGAATGGTCTGGCTAAAATTGAAGCAGTGAAAGAAGAACATGAGCATCAAGTAAAGTAGAATTGATGAATAAATGTAAATAAACAGTTTTATTTCCTATATGAAAATATAATAAAGATATTTATTTGATATTTTATTATTATTATAATATAATTTAAATAGGATGGAAAGCCCTTTCCTTCGGATGTTGCTTGGAGGCCCAGCAAGACAACTAAAAAATGAGCGCGGATGGAGGATAAATCGGAGGAAGAGAAACAAATGACAAGAGAAAGAAGATGTGACAAGCTGGAGAACTCTGAATGTCAGGAGGAAACCTTCTTCATCATAGGTCGGGGAAATTACTGTAATCGCATATTGCATCCTATGCTTTGAAAGGAAAAATTACAGGGAAGTACTGCAGGAAGAGAAAAAAAGGATAGAGAGACATAAAAATTTTTTTCAACATTAAATAAAATTATTTAAAGAGCTGCGCACCAACGAGAGAGCTACGCGCTCTATAATCCAATTTATTTATTACTAATTTCAAAGTTTGCTTGTTATTTTAAACAATTTTAATAAAAGTATTTAAGAATTTTGTTTGTGAAAGTGATGTTTTTTATAAAAATTTTACATTTTTAAATTTTTTAAATTTTAAATTTTGGATATTTATTTATAGAAATTTTTTTAAATTTTTTTAAATATTTAAAAAGTAAAAATTTTATTTTTTATTTTTTATAAGCATTTTAGGGTTTTAAGGTTTTATAGTTTTATTTTTGACTATATAAGTCATTTTTTAAGTTTTATAATAATGTTTAGTTTATTTTTAGCTAGCGTTATTTTTAGTATTGCTTTTGCTTAATGTCCGGTTTGGTTTTGCACAAATTCTTAATCTTATAAGCAAGAGGTAAAACATTGCGTTGAATTTACTAACGGTTCAGTTTTTTTAGCTGAATAATAAGAGGTTTGCACTTAGTCAAGTAAGCCTTTCTGTCTTCTTTATTAGGCTGTCGGTGATCTCAACATTTGATCAGATTTTGATGGAAAAGTTTCATCTCTTTGTACTGAAGAACCAGATTTTTAATAAGATGGAATTTATTTTATTGTCTAGTCATCTTTTCATCCGAATTAAGAAGCTTATCTTTTTAGAGATTTTTAGAATTGTCAAGCTTACGAATGATTTAGATCTTAATGCAATAATTCAATTGAATAAAATTTTGATAATTTTTACGATGAATAGGATTTTTCGAGTGAGACTTATAGTTGGAATAAGTGTGATTCAGATTCTGACTGTCTGTCATCTGATTGTCTTTGTGTACCTTCATCTGATTCTTATGGGCGTTGTGCTACTAGCTATGTTGATGGTATATTGATTGATTAAGCATTAACTGCAGCAGGTTGTGATGATGAAGAATTTCTTTGGTGTTTTTTTGATACTCTTAAATAAGGTTTTGTTTCTACTCTTTGAGTATCTATTTTAAATAAAGATCTTGATTGCCTTTAAAATTAGACTTGAGAATTTAAGAATTAAAATTCATACGAATTTTAGAGAGCAATGTGATGGTATTATAATTAAATATCTACGTCTTAGAATTAAGCTTGTGAATAATATTTAAATATGTTCGGTTGTTTAAATTGTGTACTTCAAATTTCAGGTGTTCAGTGTATAAAGTGTAAATAGAATTTCAATCTTAGAAATGGAAAATGCGAATAAGATTAAAACTAAAATTCCGAATAAGATAAAAACTAAAATTCAAGTTAATTGCCTCGTGCTAATTTAACTGATTCTACAGCAACTCAAACGGCTTAATATGTAACTTAATTTGTATTTTTATCAACTGGAATAGTTAGTGTAGCCATGTCAACTTCTACTTCTTCAAATGACTTATAAAATTTATGGATTGCCACTTTCATATCCTAGATGATAATGATTAATGCCTATATTAATGTTCACAGACCTGATAATCTCAACAACTATTATTTTTAAAATTTCAATTTGAAGGTTCCTTTAGGACTTAATATAAACATCTTTGATATTAAGTGAGATATTATGAAAATTGATGTATCAATTTGAAATTAACTATAATACACGTCTTTTGCCTTTTTAATAAATTCGATGAGTTCATTTTTTATAATTGCCGTTCTTTTTATTCTAAGTTTGCTAATTTAACTTCTAAACTGATGAAAAAAGGATATAAAAATTTTGATAAAACTAAGAAATGTATTTTAATATGAAGTAGTAATTGGATTTTACTTTGGTCAAGTTTTGAATTTAAATTTTGCTATTTTTATTTAGATTTTTTACTTGAGCTTAGATGATGCTTTTGAGACAGTAAATTTAGCATTAGCAATTATTTTCTTAGTAAGTTTTCATATTTAGTTCTTATAAATCTTTATTATTTTCCTTTGCTTTCTTAAAGTTTGATCTATGCACAAAATTTAAAAAGAAATAGGAAAATTAAATGACAAAGAGTAAGAAGAGCTTTAGCAAGATAAAATTAAATATAGTATATTTTTTAAGGGTTTTTAAAATTAGAAGATGGCCTTTTATTATCCTCTGTTCTTAATAAAAAGATTCTTGTTAGGGTGCACATTAATACTCTTAGTTGATTATCCAAGAACTTAAGTCATTTCATTAATTGCAGTATGTTTTCTTTGAATTTTATACATACTTGTTCTGAAACCATATGAAAACAAGAAAGTAAATTACTTAGAATGCATAAATGAAATGATTCTTATTATGATTTATACTTCAAACATTTATTTCGATGAAGAAATAAGTCAATCAAGAGCATTGAAAAGTAAATATGATTAAAGCATCTAAGTATTTGGAGATTTTATAATGTACTTTTCAATATGTTATACAGGCCTTATTAATATAGGACTGCTAGCTAATAGTATTAGAAATATAATTATTTAATGTAAGTAAAAAGGCCAATAGAAACTAAAAAATCAGCAATAAATACTTCCTACTGGATAAACAGTTGATTTATCTTAGTCTTCAAGATAATTAAATATTACTAACTTTTTAGTTTAAGAGGAAGGTTAGAAAAATCTTAAGTAGAACTCCTCATTCTTCATAAGCAATGAGTAAAATTAAAACTTCATTAAATAATTTCCATAATAAAATATAAATTTATAAGCAAAAAACGAAATATTAGTTGAAAATTTCATTGAAACCTAAGATTTATATACAACAAAAAATAAGCTAAATCAAGATTCATAAATAGATATAAGCAAAAAAAAGTAGAAATAAAATTCACCATAGAAAATATTAAATTGCGAATATAGAAAATAGTCAAAAAAGAAAAATTAACATAAGCAAAGGATTAAGAGTAGAGAAGATATATGAGAAAAATTTTACTTTTCATTTATATTAATTTTAATTATTTAAACATTTTAACAGTTTAATTTCAAAAGTTTAGATCGAGATAGCATTTAAGTCTTATAAATGTTTATCTTAATTATGCTAGTTATTTTTATTTTTTCTATTATATTTTGATATTTATATTACTTCAGCATCTATTTTATAGATTTTTATCTGATAATTTTTATATTTATTTTTTTAAAGGAGATATATTCTTCAGCTAGAAATTTTGATTATTTATCTATGATAATACTTTTATGAAAGACTTAGCATAGGTTATCCATTAATTTTCTTTATAATTTTCTATCCACTTTTTAAATATATTAAATAAAAATAATCTAAAATAATAAGATAACTATAAAGATCTTTTTTAATTTTAAATCTTAAATATAAAAAATTAAATAAACAAATTTTAAAAAGTTATCATAATGAATTAATTTAATTTAAAAAATTAGCTTAAATAAAATAGCATTTTCAATGATTCAAGTAAAAAGAACTACGAAATAAATAAATCCATATATAAATGTAAAATAATCCTAATTTAAATAGGTTAAAAATAATGAAGGTAATATTAAAATTTAAGGTAAAAAAGATATATATATTTCTCATCTAAATCTATAAATAATGTTTTAATTTTTGTGAATATAAAATCTAAAAAAATAAGTCTACAAATCCTATTTGAAAAGAAAATGAATATATAAAAAATATTAAGTAAGTAAAATTTTGAACCTATTAAACTATGAAAAAATAAAATTTCAGAAAATTAGTAAAAAATAAACATAAAGCAAAAAACCATTTAATTTTAGAACTTAAAAGAAAATTTTAAAATATAATGTTTAAAAAAAATAAAAAATTTAAAAAATTCAATATATATTAAAGAATATTATCTAAAGTTCCAAACCTTATGATAGATGATTCATCAATTAATAATGAACTCAAAAAAATAAAAAACTGAAAACTTTGAAATATAAAATAAACTTACTTAAAAAAACTCTAAAAAAATAAAAAAAAGCAATATCAGTACCGAGAGCGGATAATCTCAAAGAAAGCGTTCCCTTCAGAAAATGACTCTGACCAGGGATTTCCTCAGCGACAGGAAAGGAACTTGTTCCTAGCCATAAAATCAGAAAGTATGGTCACGAAGGCCAATATCAGCTCTCACCATCTTTTCAATTATTTTAATTAAATTTAAATAAAGCTTTTTATTATTTTTATGGACTCTATGATTTAAAATCTAAGATAAATAAGAGAATGATAAAATTTTATATTGTTAAATTAAAAAATATAAGTTGAAAATAATACAATTATAAAATTATAATCTAACTGTTGAAATAATTTTTTTAAACAAAAATTTAATTTTTAGGTAAAGATATGAATTATCTATTTTAAAATTGAAGGAAAAATATATTAGTTAAAAATATAATTTTTATATTTTAATTGAAAAAAATTTAAGCAAATAAATGAAGCTAATTTATTATGATTTTTGAAATAATTAAAAAGATGGTGGGAGCTGAGATTGGCCTTCGTGACCTTACTTTCTGGTTTTATGGCTAGGAACAAGTTCCTTTCCTGTCGCTGAGAAAGTCCCTGGTCAAAGTCAACCTTTGCAAGGGAACGCCTTCCTATTGATTATCCACTCCTGGTAGGGGCTTGAAGACTGGCTGCCCATAGCGATGGAGCTCCCTGGCAGCTGCTTTTCGAAAGCAACAGGATATCCCCGTTATCCCATGAAGGGAGTGTTGGGGTCGTTAAACTGCAAGAAGTTGCATTCCAAAACTCTTTAAGTTTAAAATTAATTAATTATGATTTTTTAAATAGAGAATGTAGAATGATCCGTTTAAATAATAAATTTTTTTAAAGTGAAAATCATTAATTTTTTCACTCTTCATTTGAAGTAGATAAGATTTTGATGATTGATAAAATATTTTATTTTTGATAATTAATTAGAATAATATAAAAATTTGAAAAGAAAGAAGTAAATTTTACATTTTTATATAAAATAAAAAGTTTTGATTAAGTAGGATATGTTTTAATGTATTTATAATTTTAAAATTAAAAAATGCTTATCTGCAAGAAATGAGATTTGATAAATAAGAAATAAAAAGGATTTTTAATTTAAGAAATTTTAATTTTTTTATACTAAAAAATAGAAATTAAAAAAGCAAAATAGATAATATTGATAAAAAACAAGATAAGAAGATGATTAAAAAATATTTAATCAAAAATAAGCATTTTTTCTCTGTGTATTATATTCCACAAAACTACTTAAGATATAAAAAACATAGAAAGGAAGAAATTTTTCATAATTTTTAGACTAAGAACAAGATGTAATGGAACTTAAGATTGTTTAAAAGAAAGATATCTAGCAGAAATAAGATAATGTCCTTTTGGTGATAGCTTAAAGAAAGACGAAAGACATATCATAGAATAATGCGATGAATATAGAGAAGAAAGAGAAATATGTATTGATAATCCAGAAAAAATAGTATCAGATTGGAAAAGGATGCAATTGTTTGATGTTGTATGAGGAATAGCTAAATTTTAAAAGTTTATTAGAACATAAAAATTAGAAAAAAGAATTAAAATTGATTTAGAAGTTAAATAATTCATCACATATATCCTAGAACGAGAAAAAAGGATATAAGGTAAAGTAAAATAGTATGGAATAGAGAAATAGGTAAATATTATAGAGCTGGCAAAGGCTAGTTTTTATGAGTTTATAAAAACTTATTATAGGGAAAAAGATACAGAAAAGAGAATCAATGTCAAAAGGAAAAAATTTCTTAAGCTTAGAATTAATAAAAAGAAGATAAGTAGAAGACTGATACTTAATATGTGAGGACAACGAAGAAAAAGAAGAAAAGGACAAGATTGAAGAAAGGTTCCTAATTCCAAAAAGTTTACTTGAAGAGATTGAAATGTAAGAGTTTGAGACATAGTAGCATTATAGAGCTGCGCACCACTGAGCTGCTACGCGCTCTATAATCCAAGTTTTTTTATAAATAAATAAATTTGATTATAGAGCGCGTAGCACTCTCATTGGTGCGCAGCTCTTTAAAAAAAATGTTTCATACTGACAAAAATGTTTGTTACTGATAAAATTATCAGATACTGGTAGACCTTGTTCAATACTGGTATAATTATTCATTAATGATAAAAATGTTCAATACTGATATAATTTAAGAATACTCATAATATTTTCTACTTGTTGGAGGTCCAAGGACATGGTAGGATTGTGTCTCATTGCATCGCCAAAGCAGAGGGCAACATATGTCAATTATGGGTACTTAAATTCCCCACCTCTGATGAAGCTCGCAATATTATTTCTTTTTCTTTCCATAATTAAATATAAACTAAGCCAGTGCCAAAGGTCTAAGAATCTTATGTCTCGAGGTCAAACCAAAGCAGAGGAAGACATAAAGTTGATTATGGGTACTTAACTTCCCCAATTAGGTCTTTTGTAATTTTATTATATTTAGTATCTGGAATAAATGAGCCTAGTGTTTCGTCTGCATTATCTTATATGTTGCGTTTAATACACTAGTATTAATCCTCTAAATTCTCTATCTATTTGGAAAAATTCATTATAAGTTTCAAAAAAAATTCCTAATATCTTTATCTGTCAATTGGCTTTCTTGCATCCTTCTAATTTTGCATTTTCTTTAGGTAATTATGGCCTGATTGAGAGTTGTGTTGAAAAGAAAGTTTACCGTAATAGGCATATGATCAGTAAATAGTTAGCTATAGTGACCCTAGAAATTTACAAATTGATTAATATTCATGTGATTGTTAATTACAATATAGTCATTGCAGTACATAAATCCTGCTCCTTTATGTACGCAAGTGTTTCTCATCATATCATTAGTTATTTCAAGATAATTCTGAACAAGAAACTCCTAAAACCTATTCGTATTATCATAGTCATTTCTTAGATTATCTCCATAATCTTATAAGAGATCATTGAAATCTTCCATCGGAATATGTGGGCTATTTGGGAATTGATTAAGTAGTATGTAAATATAGTCATATGTTTGATCTTTCATAGTCTCCTTTTTACTGTTAGCTGGCATGTAGCAGGACGTAAGGAAAATATTGTCCTGCTTGGCTGTGATAAATCATTTCTAGGAAGCATCAATTATATTAGTTCTTCGTTACTATTGAGTTCTTCTTTTATAATCAGAAATACACCTCTTCCTTTACCTGAATTTTGGTAGTAAGTTCTATAACCATATATTATGATTGGAGATAAATCTTGTTTTACCAAGTTTCATTAATTGAAAAAATGCCTACATTATTTTATCTTACAAATTCTTCAACTTCATATTATATGTTTTCGATTCCATTTTTATTAAATTATTATATATATATATATATAATAGATATCAGCCGCGTCAGCCAAATTAGTAGGTAATCTGGTGCAGTGTATACTGCATTGCGAGTAATCTCGCACTAAATGCCACCACGGGAAAGGGTGGATAAGCTCCGTTGAGACATGTCTAACTTACCCCGAGGGTTCTCTCTAGCATTATGAAAGTTTGACTGACGGGCCTTCTAATTACCGACTTAATAACTATCTCTTATTTGGACCTTATTCAAAAAGACTGAAGCATTTGACTCAAGATTTTAGAATAAATTTTAATAAGAAAATTTCCCATTTGGAGAACCTGACATGACTCATCAGACCTCTAGAATTTGTACAAGAAACATGAGAACATTTTTCATAATATTAAATATTAATATTGAAAGAGGAATGCGCCAATGAGGTGCTGCGTGCTCTATAATCATTTTTATTTATTTATTTAACATGTCCAATCTTAATCTGATTTATACTATTTATTTTATCGAAATTATTATTAAGAATACCCTATTATAGTTCCATCTATTTACTACATATTGAATTTGTATTAATATGTCCCATTTTAATATCTAAAATAGATCCTCCTTTAAGCCCTGGATTGTAAATGCAAATAAATTTTAACAATTTTTTTTAGCTTAAATATGTAGCAAATTTGATGCTTACTATATTGAATTTCTGTAATAAATAATAATGAATAAAGTCACTATATCATATCCTTCGATTAATTATTTGTCTATTTTTATTTAAACAGGATTTCCATCACATGTGCACGATTTAGCCTACAAGATAAAGTAATGAATCTATTTTCTATAGTAGTAAAGAGATTTTACTTTTACCATTTTTTTATATAAAAACTAGATGAATTGCTCGCTTCTGAAATTGTATTTCTCTATTAAATTATCAATTTTTATATTTTAAAGATGATTATTTTACTATCTAGGACTAGATATTTCTTAGTTCACTTATACTTCTTTCCAATTCCTTTTTCCAATTTTTTTTAATTCTATTTTATTCAAAGAGGGAATAGAAGCTTAATTTCCATGCTTTATTATTTCATTCTAATTTTACATATTTGAGATCTAGTAATTTTTGGCAATAAAATCTGAAGTATTTATTTAAAAGTTTTATGAATGATTATATAAATAACTTAATTGAATTGTTTAAGTAGATTAATTTAGCTTTAAAGGTTTTAGCATTTGCTAAACTATAATTAGCTTTTACTATTTCTGATAGTCTGATATTCTAGAATAAGCGTCTAATTTCCTTTAATTTTCTCGTTCATAATAATTGATCAATTAAATATACTGAATATTCAATGCACTATAAGCATATAATTTGAGATTATTTTATTATAACTTTAGTAGTTCTTAAGAAAAATTATCAAGCTAATGCTAAGTTATATCAATTATAGTTCCATAAGAATTGTTTCAATATTTTCTTCAGTTTAAACTACTCTGTTAAATAATCCAATACTTATAAATTAGTACTAATATCAATTGTTTCAACTTTCACTTAATTTTAGCAGAGTTCTACTTAAACTTATTATCCCTTCATCTATTTTCAGTATTATTCAGGTTTGTTTCATAAATATAAATTTTCTTTATCAAGATTTTAATTAAGAATTTCCATATCTTAGAGTTGCTAATGCATTTCAACAATTCTTGAGTTACAATTACTTAATTCATTTTATTTAGATTGAATCAAGGAAGTTAGACTATTAATACAAATTTGAGCTTCCTGCTTATAATTAAACATAATTTCTTCTCAAATTCTAAGATATTTTGTTGTATTATTTAGCTTAATATACAGTTCAGACTACTTTTCTATACTTACCTAATAACTTTAAGAAAAACAATTATTAATAAATTTCAATTTTTATATCTGGGCAGATGAGAGCTCTATTTAAGTAAAGTTTTGCTTTTATATTATTGACTTTTTCTTGTTTTGTCAATACTTTAGATCAAATTTAATTAATCAATATTTATTTAAATTTTCTTATATTTATTAATTATCAGCTTCAAGTATCAATTTCAGTTTATTATTTACAATTTGGTTTATAAGCAAGTCTTATTATTATATTTCATATCTATCAGGAAATTAAGTTTATTTATATGGAGTAAATGATAACAACATTACAATATAGAAAAACATGATTTGATGAATATGTAGTAGGACTACCCAACTACCTGAGATATAATAAAAATAGAAAAGAAGAAATATGTTACCTATTTAGAATAAGAACGAGATGAGAAGGGAGCTAGGATTGCTTAAAAGAAAGACATCTAGATATGACAAGTCAATGCCCTTTCTGTAACAATACAAGAGAAAATGAAAAGCATATAATAGAAAACTGTTCAGAATACAAAGAAGGAAGATAATAATGTATCTGAAATCTTAGAGCAATAGGAGTAGAGAGATAAGGAATGGAACTATTTGATATAATATGAGGAACGGCCAAATTAGAGAAAATCATTAGAACCTAAGAAGAGTAAAAAAGAGATAAAGTTGACTTGATAATAAAAGATTATATCAAAGATATATTAGAAAAAAGGAAAAGAGGATATATAGAAAAGAAAATTGAATGAAAAAGAGAAATATGAAAAGACTATAGAGCAGGAAAAGGATAAACTTTATGAGTGTATAAAAGCTTGATCAAGAAGAAAATAATTAGAAATGAAAATTAGTAAGATATGTAAGAAAAAATTAATTAAATTTGCATCAAAGATCTAATAAATCGTAGATAGATAGAAGACAGAAGAACAAGAGTTAACATTGAGGAAAATGAGGAAGATATGTAACTAATAAGAGAAGAATTTCTATTACCTGAAGGCTTACTTGAAGAAACGGACATATATTGAGATATGTAAAGAGCTGCACCAACGAGGTTCTAAGCGCTCTATAATCAAATTTATTTATTTATTATCATTTTTTTAGAACATTGATTTGTATGGGTTGAATTTAACTTGATTTCTTCATTTAAATAGTAGAAAAATTTATTTTAAATATCTTTGTTAGCATAATTATTTTCAAAGATATACTATTTACCAGATAATATTTAAGATATTTTGGATATTTCCATTGAAGCTACGTGGCAATTTGATTTTTCTTCCTGTAAACACATCTCTCCGTCTTTAAACTGTGCTACAACTAATGCCCACGTTTCAATGAATGATTTAATTATTTAAATGGAATCCTGAAGAATTTATTTAATGGTTATTAAATAAAATTAAAAAATGGCTTCTAAGAAATAACAGGAATTTGAGCAAAACATTTAAACAGGATAATTCTCTAAAAAATAAAAAAGCAAAATAATTAAAATGAATGAAAGTGAGAAATATGATTGATAGGATGAACATTAACCACTTGGAAATCCAGAATTAAAAAAACTTCCGACACAAACTCAAATAGAAATATTATCTAAGTTATTAAAGAATTTATGTTCAAAAATAGACATCTCACTGATAAAGTAGAAAAATTAAAAAAATTAATAACGTCTTTGATGAGAAAAAATATTAATCATCGTAAGAAATTGAAAACAAACTAGAAAAAGAATTTTTTAAATTTAATAATAAATTCAGGTAACACCATTTTCGTTTTAACTGAATTAATCAGATCCTACGGAAATAGAAAATGAAGCCTCAAATTAAAATAAACAGTAAGCATTAATTTAAAATAAGTAGTAAATTTAAATTAAATAAGTGTTACAGAAATAATAGTTTAAAAAAAGATTAAAATGTTACGTGTGCAATAAATAATACCAATGAAAATACTGTTACTAACTAAGCGAAATTTAAGGAAAGAATAAATAAGATATTTTAAAAAAACTATTAGGATATATCCTACATAAAGCGGAAAATTTTATAGAAAAAAATTCTTTAATTAAAATCTTAATCATTGGATAAATAATTTGGAACGCTACAAGCAAGACTAAAACTATTCAGAATAATAAAGGATGGTGCACTAATGAAGTGCTACGCCGCCTAACTAAGCCTAGTAAGAATTCATGACAAACTAACGGAGACAAGCTGATAGAATAGATCAGATAGCTGACTACGAAGTCTTTAACAAAGCTTTTTAACTTTTTAATTTTAACTTTATTAAATAACTTCTTAAAATTTAAATTTTTTTTTATACGTATTAAAGATATTTTAAGTTTAAATTTTTATTATTAATCTATAAAAATGTTTAAATTTGCTGAATTTCTAGAAAATTTCTACCTTAGAAATAAATTTATCTCTTAGATGTATAAAATAAAATAAAATAATTATAGTTTTTTTAGATTTTATTCTAATCAAATTTTATGATTCTATTAGATATCTTATTAATTTTATTTATTAATATTATCTTTAAATTTAAAGAAGATCTTAAATATAAATAACTAATTTAAATTATAAAATTAAATAAAATCTTTAATCAATTGATATTATATTATTCTTCATTCTCTTTTTCGCTTTCTCTTAATTCTTCTTTATTCTCTTCAAAACTTGAATCTACTTTTTGTTCAGACCATTTTGATTAAGAATGATCGTAAATTTATTCCTTATAATACAGAATGCTGTTTCATTGCTGTTCAAAACTTTAAGTATTATTTTCTTCTTATTCTTCTTTCTATTATATTTGAATTTCTTCTGAATTCTCAAGCAAAATTTGATCCATATTAAAGCTCTAGTTAACTGATGGATTTATAGCTTCTTTAGTCTCTTCTAAATTTCCTTCTTGCTTAAGATTAATTTTTTCTTCTTTTTCTTCTTGTTTTATTTTTTCTTTTAGCTATAAAATTTAAGATTAAAAATCGAATTAAATGCTAGTTATGTTTTAATTATCAGATAGCTAAGAAGATATTTCATTTTCATCTATTACAATTGGAATATTTTTAATATTCATCAAAGACTAAAATTAAGCGCTTAATAATAGTTCTCTAAATCGCATTTATTGATTGGTTTCTACTGTATTGATATTCTATACTAAGCTACTTCTACTAATATTAACTCTTAACTTTTATATTTTTATATGCTTTGCTAAAATTGATACTTTCGCCCATGGTCTAAAAGCAAATCTGAAGAGATTTTCATAGTCTGGCTTTAGTTATTTCAAGTAATTAGGAAATCTTTTTTGAAGAAAACTCCAAGCAACAACAGTAATTAAAACTCCACCAATAAAAGATATAAAAATAGGTGTTCTATCATGAATGATTAATCCTATTGTAGCTAATAAAGAAATATAGCTTACTACTAAAAAAGAAGTTACTTATATAGCATTAATTCTATCAAATGTATAAGGTTTCATTTTTAAAATTAGACAAGCGAACAAGAATGTACCAGTAGCATAAAAGAAACCTTAAAAGTATTAATATTTTTATTTAGTTGCTCTGTTTAAAACATTTATACAGATCTAAAAGTAAATTCTTATAAGTATGAACTTTGACTTCTATTTAATATGCAGGTTTTCATGTAGATCTTATCAATGAGGCCATATTAACATTACTAAGGGTAGGTAAATTATTAAACTGATACTTGAAAATGCTAATGACATTATGTGAAAATCTTAAAAGCATGCCTATGAGCAATCGAAATTTAGGAAACTTTCACTTCAGTCTAAAGATTAATCCAAATTATTATCTCGTCCATAAAGGCATTAAAAAGGCTCCGTTAAGATATAAAGCATTGGAAGAAAGGTAATTTCTATCAAGGATTAAGATAAATTGTATGATAGGTTTCCTACAACTTTTAGTATAAAAAGTCTTTATTCGAAAATAACTTCAAACTTAAATAAAAAAGCGAAAATAAATACTAAAGTTAGAATCGAAATACCTAAAAAGACGAAATAAATTATTCAGTTAACAATAATAGGAAACTAAAAATGTATTAAATCCAAAGTAAATTATTGAATTACAACATCCGCTTCTTTTGGAAATAATGGTTGCAATCCAGGACCCATCAATAAATACTAAAAAAACTAAATACCAAGAGTAAATATAAAGAATTGGTCACCATTAGACATCCAAACATCTTGCTACAATCTTTAATATTCTCTTTTATTTCAAATTTTAAATCCTATTATTAGAATTATAAAGGTATAACCTAACAGTGTCAACATTCCAATCAAGTTTAACTAGTATCCTTTATCAAAGTCTGATACTCATCTTTCTGTAAAATCACAATTTTTATCAAATATTTCGTAAGTATCTGATGGAGTTTCTGTCGAGTTATCGTTTCAATATGTATATTTAGTAAGGAAACTTCATACAATAGCACAAGTAGGACAGTATTCAAGAAACGGAACTAAATGAAGTTTCCAATTTTCATCATAAACATTATTAATAAAGTTATAGTTAAGATTATCTCTAAAATTTACATTTTGCTAAAATTTTACTTTTCCACTACATCCTGTAAACTTAACTGACCTCATATTTTGTGATAGAATACTAGGATTAGTGTAGTCTTAGCCTTCATCAATACAGCTTTACAAACCATAAGCAACGATAAGAGGTTATTCTACATAATAGCAAGGAGATGGACTTATATCAGCACATTCATATTGTAGTTAAATCATTTACTGTCCCAGTTCCCCTACATACTCAGCAGGTGTAATAGTAATAGAGCCATGCAAGAGTTTTCTCATATTGCTTTACTATTTAGGATCTTAAGATGCATTTTCTACGACATTAGCGGTATATAATATTAAGAATTAAGTGTCTCCTGGTTTCCAACCATTTTCTATAAGAATGTTAGCAATATTTTTTATTAAATTAAGGACAGGAAAAGCAATTATAATTTTAATTTCTTTTAGCAAAATTTGCAAACCCAATTTGTCATAAAAAGTATAGTTATATCTTAAAGTGATTGGTATGAAAGTTGTATCGTTAGTGTTTAATATCTTTTTGTCATTTGTTTAAGCTCAATGTTTTATTTTATTATGAATTTTTTCACTTGCTGGCTCAAGCTATTCAAAAATCAACCCAAACTTTTCTCATTTATTTCTTTCTACATATTGAATATACATCTCAGCAAATAATCTTCAAGAAATATAATTATCAAAAGCATTTGGAAATTTATTAACATCTTATAAATGATCTTCTCTACTTGCTATTGAATAAGGTATTTTTATATTCATTTCTTATAGAAAATAATATGTAGGTAATCAGCTTATTATAATAATACTTGCTTAATGCGCTATTCCAATCTCAAAGTATCTTTCTGTAAATACTTATAAAGTAAAATTTATATTAAACTAATAGCATCCATAAGAAAATGGATTAGCTTTTAGAATTTAGTTATTTAGTAACTCTTTATCTTTATTTATAAAGTCTACTATGCAAGGGATATGTAAAGGAGGAAGTATTACTGCATAATAGCTTTCTTAACCATTTGGTTCTTTATCATTGGTTGAATAAGACATCTCTATTGTTTAAATTCCTGTAGGAGGATTTTAACTTGGTCCAGGCCAAATTATTTCAGCCTTTTTTATTACTTGCTTGGCTTTAATTTCGTAGATTTCTACAGGAACTCTATTTTATAGATTGTAAACTGAAAACTGTAAGTTAATGTTTCGATTAGTAAAAATCAAATGCTAGACTTAAGGGAAAAAAGATTTAAAGGTGCTTTCTTGCTATGATGTAGCTTGATTCTAAAATTGATCTATAAAAGTGAATAGATATTTAACATAATAAGCTGTTAGTTCAAAATAGTTAGCAGGAATGAAACTTTTAGGAGTTAATGCTATAATTCCATTATCTAAAATACTTAAATTAATTTTTGATTTATTTTGTACTAAGGAAGTAATATCAGGCTTTATTAAATTGGAAGATTCTAGTCCTATAACTCAAGCATATTAATCTCCCGCTAATTTATAGAAAGTAGCGAAATTAAGTATATAAGCTTATCAGCACACATCTGCTTACATAAAAACATAAGATGAGCCATAAATCCTAATTGCTTTAGAAACTTCCACCATAAGTCTCTCTTAAATATAGCTATTATTACACTAAGCTTGATTTAATCCATAATAGGAGTCTAAGGGAATATTTACTGAAGTACTTATAAGTTACTTATTCTTATTTAAGAAATCAGCAGCTTTGTAGAATCTAGCCTCTTATTAGTTAATGTAAGTTATTTTTCTGAATTTCAACTCTCGGAATAAATATTGAAAAGCTTAACCCTCTTATTAGTAGCTAGGCATTATTCAATAAATATTCTACTTTGAGAAATAAAAGTCACTTCTATAAGCAACGAAAACTAAATAATCAAGGTAGGAAAGTTTAAGTGTCAATTAAAGGTTGAATGTTATATCTAAAATAGCTTAAATTTTTAAACTTTCCATCTTCTCTTCTAGCTCTTCCATTTACAAGTTCTCAAAATCTATAGTCAAAGGAAATGTGATGTAACTGGAATTAAATTTGCTTTGCTGAATAAACTTGCAAAGGAAGTCAGAAAGGTGAGGAATAGTATGGTTGGAACTTATAATGGCTAAATTAAATGAACTTGACTTTATAAAAACATAAAAGAGTGCTAGCGCAAAAATCATTTTTTAACTTTAGAAAATAAAAAGAAATGTAAATATACTTTATTTTTTATTTATTAGTTATAGATTTATTGATATGAGTGTTTATAAACTAATTAAAATAAATTTTCTTGTAGTTTAAATCAAACCTTTATAGTCATAATATAAACTAATTAATTACATGGCTCCAACAAATCTTCTACTACATCAATTATATATTTGACTAAGATTTTTCCAACTATATTTATTCCCTAAATAATTTGATAAAGATATGTTAAAAAAATTTCAATTTAACTAATAAAAATGAGTAACTAATGAAAATAAGGAAATTAAATTTTTATTTTGCTGCTATAAATCCCTTAATCCAAAAAATGTTTAATTTTTTATTTAATTTAAAAAGAAAAAAATTGAAAAAGTTGAATATTAGAAATTTTTATTTATTTAAGATATTTTTTTAATTCTTTCTACTTAAAATCTATTTTTATTAATTGAAAAAAGGCTAAAATATAAATAATTTATTTAAGTTTTAAACTTTTTCAAGCTAAAATTTAAAATTTCAATTTTAATTATTAATTTTGATTTAAATTTAAGTATTTTTGTAATTATAATTTTCATGCAAAAAATAAAAAATATGAATATAATAATCTTATAATAATGTTTTACTTAAATTTAGATATTAAATCTTAATACTCAACTTTTATATAAATCAGCTGCTATAAATATAAGCCTTGTGCAGATTATATAATAAATTATAGATACTTTACTAAAATAATTGAGATATAGTTTGAAGTACTTTTATCAATTATTAAGAATATTAAATTAGTACTTTACTTTTTATAATAAGGAGAAGCTATTACATTAAGGTAATACATTTATCAAAATGAGCTATAAAATTTAAAAATTGCTAAGGTTAAATATTTTATTGTTCTTTCATATTCATATTAATGAAATTTTTTATTATGAGCTTTTGATTGAAAAATATATTGAATTTTTATATTTTTTCTTTTGAAATATATTTTTAAATATTTTCTAAGTTAAATATTTTAACATTAAAATGTAAAACTTCATTAATTATAACAAATAAAAAATCAAATAAAATTATATGAAAAACCATAAAAGCAGAATAGATTAAAACTAATTTACGGATATTTGAGAAAAAATTCTAAAGAGATAATAAGAAAACTCTATAAAGTATAAGTAGCAAAATCAAGCAAAAATAATAATTAAAAAAATTTTATAATTAGTTATCTTAAATTCAATCTAGTAAATATTTAAATCATTCAAGTATTTAAAATAAATAACCTTTAAATTTAAATAATAAAAATAAACTGCAATAATTTAAGATGAGGTAATATATTAAAAACCTAAAATAAAAAAAATCAAATAATCTTTTAAAATAAAATTTAAAAAGTTGTTCTTTCTAATTATTATCTTTAGTCCTTTGAATCATGTCCGCTTTAGTTTACTTCTTAAAATTATTTAAAAGTTCGTGAAAGCTGAATTAAAAAATAGAAAAATTTAAATACGAAATATACTCAAAATTTCTCTTTATTAATCACAGATTCTTAGAAAAGTTAAAATTTTTCAATTTATTAAATTAAAATAAATAATATACATTCTAAAGCTTTTTTAATTTTAAAATTAATATAAAAATAAAATTGATATAAAGCTTTTAATATAAAAAAGCTAAAATAAAAATTAATAATTAAATAACTTTTATTAAGTTAGGAAAGTATAAAAAGCTAATTAAATAGAAATATAAGCATGTTGTATTCTAATTTAAAAAGAAAAAAAATTAAATTTTTTAAAAAAAGAATAAAAAATTAACAAATTATGAAAAACAAATATTCATAAAAAGAATAAAAATTAAAAAGTTTTAAATTATATTTTAAATGATTCAAGTAAAAAATCCTAAAGAAATAAAAATTTTAATATCATAAATTATTTAGAAATAATAAATAAAAATATAATACTTTAAAGTAAGATATAATTAAATATATAGTTCCAAGTTATTTTATATTTATCTGAAAGTTCAATTTATAATTAAAAAATCTAAATATTTTATTTTAGTTTATTGCTAAATTAAATGTTCTTAATATATTATAAACTTATATAATTTTTATTTTTAATTATTGTGATGAGTTAATTTTATTTGAATTTTGATAAAACATATCAAACAGTTACTATATTAAATATTGTGATTTCATTCTTCATTCTTCATTTTAATTTTAGCAATTTTTTAAAGATAGTTTCTATAATATAATATAAAATTTAATTAAAATTTTAAGTAATTAAAAATATTCCTTTAAAATGATTATCTTCTTTTATATATTTTATAAATGCACTTTTTAATGAAATAAAGTTTTGAATATTAAAAAAAGATTTTCCTATTTTAATTATTATTTTTACTAACTATTTTTTAATAATGCAAGAAAAATAGTTTTAATTATATTTATATTCTTAAATTATAATACTTTTTTAATCAAGCAGATAGTTTTTAATTATTTAGCTTTTACTCTTTTCACTAAGTTAAAAACATAATAATTAAAAAAAATTTCTAAGATTTAATCTAATAGATAAGTAAAATGTATTAATTTTTGCTTTAATTTACCATTTAAAAATTAAATATTTTATCTTAAATTATACTAAAATTTTAATTTTAAATAATTATAAATATTTCATAAAATATATTTAAGTTTATTTATAAATTACTTTATCTAATAATTTTAGACTATAAGTTTCAATATATTTATAATTTATTCTAAATATAATATATTCCATTTGCTATCTAATTTTATTAAATACAATTTTTCATTAAATTATGATAGATTTATATTGCCATTCGATCAAATTGCTTTAATAATAAAATATTTGTTATTTATAATTAAAAATAAAATAAAGCATTAATTTAATTTAAAAAGAAATTTAAGTATATTAATAAAATAACTAAATGATTAATAAAGTATTTATAATTTATATTAAATAGTAGAATAACCCTCTGTTCTATAAATTTATAGAAACTATATTATTTTAATTATATTTTGACTAAAAGTATTTATTAATTAATTAATACTTTATATATAATTTAAAACATTTTAAACCTTAATCATGTAAATTAATAAAAGAGCTATTTTTATATTTTATTGCATTCTATTAACTATCTATATTTAATTTTAAGTAGTTACTTTTATTTATTTAAAATATGGAAAATTAACTTCAAACTTTTTAGTAAAAATAAATTCTTTCAAGGGCGCTTTAGATTAGTCTTTATGAAAAATTGATGAATTTATTTTTTAATAGTAATTAGTTTTAAGTATAAAATTACATTTAAAAATAACTTAATCAAAAATCTAAAAATTATATAAAAATATTATTTCAAAGTCTTTTATTAAAATATTTTTTATTATTTTAAAAATTAAATCAAATTATACTTTTTTTGTTATTACTAATTTTTATAAAATTTTGCAAATAAAGGTATTTTATTTTAGTTAATTAAAAAAATTTAATTTGAATAAATATATTAAAAAATTAAAATTTTTATTGCTTTTTATGAGTTTTAAAATTTTAAATAAATAAAATCTTAATTAAATATTATAAAAACTATAAATCTATATAAGTAGAATTTAAGTTTATATTCTTACATCTATTAAAATATAACAAATTATTTATTAAGTTAGAAAGAGAGAGATCATATCTATTTAGTATTTAATGCTTTATTTAATTATTTTCATCTCAAATTAATTCTCTTTAAGTTAAACTGGAAATTGTAAAGCTGAAAAGGAATACTTACCTTTAAATTTAGCAAATCTATCAAGCCTATCTTTTTTATAGCATACAAATTAGTAGTTTAATAAGAATTACCAGATTTTGATTATCTTAATTTTAGCAAGAGCTTATTTACGATTTAAACATTTAAAATTAGATCTTTCCTTTCCTTTCCTTTTATTTTAAATTTTAATTCTTAATCTTTAAAAAAATTAAAGTTGCTTGAAACAATTAATTAAACATCTAAATCTAAGATCAAGCAATTTTACTTATAAATAACTTTTTTAGCTAAATTTCTATTAATATTTGAAGAGAAACTTTCAGTTTCAATCTATTTACATTTCCGAGAAAAGTGCTTCAATATTCAGTTAAACATTTTAAAAAATTAACTTAGAAATAAATTTTATCTTTAAGCCTTATAAAAGAATTACTCAACTTTGTTTCAATTTGATTCTATTTAAATATTTCTTTCTTCATAAATTTTTCTATCAAAATGATATAATTAAGAAAAATAACTATGTAGCTATTAAAAATATTTAAACCATATTTAGAAATATTTTATTCCTTCTTTTCACTTTATTTAAGGGTTTTTACCAGAAATAAATATAAACTTTATTATCATTCAAATAATATATTTAAAAAAATATATAAGTAAAGATGATATTCCAAACTTTATAATTTAATCCTAAAAAATAATTAAAAGATAAAACTTAAGATTAAAGTTTAGTAGAGATTTAGTAATATTTAAATACATTTAGTTTAAGTTAGATCTTAGAACCTTTTAAAACTATTTTTTAATTATTTATTCCAATTAAATATGTTTGAACCAAATAATTGCCAAAATTTAAAATTAATTTCCTCTTTCTCCAAATTTGTTTATTTTTCAGCCTAAAAATTATTGACTGTCTTTTTACAAAGAAAGATATATATAAATAAAAGCAACTAGCCCATATAAATTATAAGAACTAATAGATCTCCTTTAAAAGGGAAAATAAATATAAAATTAAGCTACTATCAACTAAAACATTTTATTTTTCAAAGGAATCTAAATTATAATAGGAATATTTTATATTTAAATAATTTATTAACTATGAAATAATAATTTTTTAATTTTAAGAAGCTAATAACTTTATACAGTTAATAAATATAAAATTATTAATAATAGAGTAACTATTCAGATTTTTCTTTAATTAAACTTAATAAAAGTTTTTAAAATTTTAATATATGCAAATCTTTATAGTTATATTTAATTATTAATAGGGATACTAAAAAATAAAAAATAATAGCTACAATGGAATTGAATAGAGAAAATGAACATGTAAGTTTCTTTTTAATAATAAATTTAATCAACCTGAAATATTTTATAAGAAAAATTATTAGTGTTGAAATAAAAGAATAATCTAAACTTATAAGCAATTTAAATCGATAAAATTATATAATATACTCAATAATACTTTAGAACATTTTATTATTATCATTATGCTAAAGATATTCTTTATGTCTTTTGATTGCTATTTTCCTTAAATAGATAAATAAATTATATAGAAAGTGTATTTATTCTAGTTTTATAATAAATTATAAAAAAGAATATTCATTTTATAAATATTAATGCTAGATTATGAACTAATTAAGAAGAAATTTTTATAAATAGCTTTTAATTAAAATAATAAACTAGAAATTTCAGCTTAAAGCTTTACTACTTTAACTAAATTTAAGAAGCCAGGAATTAATAAAACAGATTAAGTAAATCCTAAAATATATTAAAATGTTCATAATCACTCACTGGATACTTTTACCAAAGTATTATAAACTTCAGCACCGAATTCCTTTATTTCTTGTTATATCTCCGGTAGAAAATTCTCATTTTCAATAAATCTCAACATTTTAGCACCTGTAACAAGCTGATATGAAATACCATCATAATTTCTCTATAAATGAATTAGCTTACACTATATTTTTTCAAATAATTTCATTTTTTAATGTCGTTTCTTATCATCTAAAATTCATTTTAATCTCTTCCTGTTGCTAAAAAGAGAAAGATAATTTAGATCTAAATTATACTACCGAAAATTAGTAAGTTATCCACATTTGCTTCTGTTGTTAATTCAATTTTACACTTTTGAGAATTAGCGCAAAACTTGGCAATAAATGTTTTAGTAAAAATAAAGAAAATAATCAACATTATTGACTAAAGTCTATTTTAAAAACTTACCTTCTTTCAGCATTAGAGCTGTTATTGAAGTTTTAGATCCTAATTTTCTCATACTAAGTTAAATTTTCAAAATCTTTGCTGTCCTTTATGTTTATAAAACTTTTGGCTAGCCAACTGTGCAAAGAAACTGGCAATTAATGTAGATTATTCTTCAGATTTGATATTCATTATTAAAATATTTAATTAAAATATTCCAACTGAAGAGAAAACTTTTGTGATTTAGTATTATCGTCACTTTTGCTTTCTTTACCAATTAAATCCTAAAAATTTACTTTTTCTTCGTAAATTAAATTTTAAAATGTCTGCTTGGAAAGAATTCTCAACCATTTGACTAATATTTTTTGGTTTTATTTTCAGTCTTCTTTTTAATGAAACATCTCACATTATTAGTTAACTTGCTCTTCTTGAATTTATTAGAGAAGTTATTAATCTTCAATTCCAAAATTAGATTATTATTTAAAGATTAATTTAGAATTGCCTTTTTAAGTTTAGAAGTCTTAATTCTCTTCTGATTTCTAACTTTCAGCTTCTTAAATATAAGGATTATTTGCTAAATCATAAAAGTAACTGCTGGTCATTCTAAACTGCTAAAGGTTAAAATTATTTTAGTTGAATCGCCATTAATGAATCTTTGAGTGTTTTTATGGAGAGTAGGTGTTTTAAGATTGTAAGATTTTTTCTTTTTCTATTTAGTTTTCTTAATGAAGCTTATTTTTTAATTTATTCAAGTTATTAATTTTTTTCTTTTTTTCCTATTATTGAAGTTTAATTTTTTTTAACTTGGATTTTTAAGTATCAACGCTTTCTTCTTAAATATCGGTGAGTTTTTCTTTATTATATTTCGTATTGTAGAAATCGCACAATTCTTTAAAATTTTAAGGAATTTTTGATTAGATAGAGTTTAAATCTTTAGATTCATATTGTTAATTATTTTCTTCTAAGCTGGAAATTTCTATTTAGAAATTTGCTTTTTAATTATTTTTACTAAAGCTTTGTTCTTTACCTAGTGAAAGAAGAAATTGATCAATTGACTATTATTAATTTTAATCTTTTACTTAATTATTTTTTTCTTAACTTTAGATTTATTTCTTTTCATTTCTCTCTTCTTCAATTAATAGCTTTTCATTTTCTTTAGTTTAAAAGTCTTAGTTATGTTAATTAACTCCTGTATGATAAGTAGATTTTCTGGGATTTTTTCTTATAATTGATGTTGAACTTTAAGAATTTTTATTTATTGTCCTTATTGGCGATATTGATTTATGTTTTTCAGATTATTATTAAGTAAGCGGAAGTTAGAAAGTTTGGTTCTTTTGAATAACTTATGGGCTTAATTAAAACTTGTAATGGGGATTAAGATTTTATTTAATATTAGTCTATTAAAGCTTGTTTTGAGAAACGATATTACAACTTCCTTTTTTACTGGCAATTTGATTAGGATTGAGGTTTTTATATGATTTCATAGGATTATTTATCGATCTTATTTGTTGTTCAAACTCGGATTCGGAATTATATAAATCTTAATTTTGAGCAGTTTATTATTGAATCTCACTATTTAAAGTCTTCTCTGTACTTTCAGTTATTTCAATATAGAAGGAAACAGGTTATGTTAAAATTTTTTAAGTCTGGAAATTTATTTCCTTTTTTTAAGAGTGAAAATCGCTCAACTTTTTCAAATCCTTCTAATTTATTATTTTTTGAGATTTTGCACGCTTTCTTTCGAAAGATTCCTCTACTTCACATCAATTTTTATTAATATCTCGAAGTTTAACCTTTTTAGGTATGTGTGCAGTATTGGATATTCTTTATAAGGACTATGCAACTTAGGCACTTAAAGGAGATTTAGATTCTTGATTTTCATAAATCATATCTAATTCACTATTAGTGGAAATTAATGGGATTTGCAAGCAGGAAATGTTTTATTGCAAATTTTATTAATTATTATTTATGTTTTAATTTTGAGTTAATAACTTTGGTGTTGAAAGGGTATGTATGCTCTTTAGCTTATTTGAGATGTTTGGTAAAGTATTATTTATAAATTAGTTTTAGGATGTTATTTTTTCAGAACTAGAGTTGATTTTAAGTTTAGACTTATTTTTTATATTAGACAGAATGTTTCCTGCTGAGACATTAAGCTAATGTGAGTAAAAATCTTTCCAGACTCCTTGAATTAAATTTTAATTATTTGAAGGAAATTTTTAAGTTTAGGTGCTAGAATTTTATTTTAATTAATTGTTAAATGGGCTACTTAAGCTGCTATCGTAACTTTGATTTAAATTATTTTTATTTTGAAGCTTATTCCTCTACTGAAAATGATCCTTTAGAGATTTAGTGGAAGCTTAATTAATGCTTTTGATGACTAAAGTAGAGCTAATATTTTGCAATAATTCATTTTAGTCATCTGGCAGCTTATGAAGCCTCATTTATTATCCCGTAGTGTTTCTTTTTCGTATAGCTCTCTACTACTGAAGCATATTCTATAATTCCTTTGCATCAATTTTCAATTTCTTGTCGCTCTATTTCATCTTAATAATTTTATTAATTATATTTAAACCAAGTATTAAATATTTTACATTCATCTATATTATGATGTAATTTTTAGTTATTTAAGCTAACTAAAGTGTAGCTATCAAAGAAATTTATTACTCAATTATTTATTTTTCCTCATGCTTCTTTATTATTTCTACCCAACTATTTCTTAACTCCATGGACAATATTTTTATCTATCTATTCCTCTATAAAGTATTCTAATGTATAAAGAACAGGAACTAAAAGACATAGTTAAAGTAGTTTATCCCATATACTAGGCTAGCAAAGACTAATAACTAAATATAAATCTCAATTAATTTAATATTTTAGTACTAGATTCAATTATTTAAGTCTGCTTTAATAGTTCTATATCTATATTAAAACTTTTCATCTCTAGTTTAATATACAAATTTTAATAATTAAAACAAAAGAAATCAAATTGATGAATATAAAGAAATTATCAAATTACTAAATTACTAAATAGATAACGAAAGACACCAAGAATGTCTCATAAGTTATACATTAAGTTAGTACAGATTAGAAGAAAAATAAAGTAGTTGTCTATTAAAAATTTAAATTAGCTATATAACCTAAAAAAGTCTAAAATTACATATATCTTTTCTGTTCATTTAGATGTGTTCCCTGAAAGATGGTATTCAATCAATTTTTTTAACTAAAATATTTAAAACTATTAATATAAAGCACACATTAATGCCTTATTAGCCTAGGAGCTTTAGCATAATAATTATACTAAAGTGTTTGTGATTTATATAGGTTATTCTTTTAAGCAAATACTAAAAATAGAGTTTATAATACTAAATTATATCTATTTTTATTTTATTAGAAATACTTAAAGGTATTATTATTAAGGAACAATATCTACTATATACTCATTATGTAGATACATTAACTGAAAATACAATTACTATTCTAATTATTTTTATATAGATAATTAGCTAGTTTTTATAGAAATTTGAACTAAGTTATTAAATCTTTTTTAATTAGTTTATCTAGTGTTTTTATAAAAGACTTAGTATTTAATCTTAATCTAAGGATATTAATAATATTACTAAAATGTATTTCTTTATATTTAGTATTTGTTGAATAAATGGGATTAATAGTTATTTTCAGTAGATAATTGAAGAAACTAATTTAGAATATTAAAATTTAAGATTCTTCAAGTTTGGATAATTTACATTTGAAGTTATTTTTGCTAATTTTCCAAGCAAAGTATATCAAAACTAATCTTTATGTCTCCCAGTTAATGAGAGTTTAAAGATAAAAAAATAGTAAAAATCCTAAATTTTAGCATAAACATGCTATCTTCATTAAGGTTTTTTAATATAAATAAAAGATAGAGCATCATAGTAAAATGATAAAGCATTGAATAAATTAGATTATACTATAGATATTAATAATAGCAGTTTTTTTTAACTAAATTACTTTATTATATAACTAAATGCTTATATTTACCAGATTATTATTAAAACTTGCTCTTATTATAATCTTTCTTCATATTATCATTAATTAATGCTTATTAATTTTGACTATAAAAGCTAAGATTTAATAATAGAATATAATTATACATTTTATAATTAAAATTGTTAGCCCACTTAATAATATCTAGATGGATAGTATAAATAAAAAACTATTCAATTAAAAAGAATTAGCGATGATAATAAAACTTATTACATTAAATATCAATGTCTTCTCTTTAGAAGCTTAACTATTTTCTTTTAGAATTAAAAATTAAAAAGGAAGGATTTTTATTATTGACTACTAAAGACTGAGAAATTGGTTTATTATTAATTTTTATAAAATTATCTGAACATTTTTACTGATTTATAATTAGTTTAATCTTATTAGTTGATTAAGTTTCATTTGAGCATAAAAGAAAGAAATCGATGTTGAGCTACTTAATCAATTTTTAATTCTTAGAATAAAATTAATTTTTAGTTGCCTTCAAATTTCTTGTAATGGATATGAAGTTAAACTATTTTTATTCTTATTAGATTATTTTTGAAGTTTTCCTATTTTATTTTCTAGTGTCACTTACTATTTTTTAATTTTTTACTTTTGCTACTTCAGCTTCAAATATCGCTTTTGCTACTTCAGTTTCAAATATCGCTATTTTTATTCAAAAATATGTTCTATTCGATTTTCATATTCAAGAAATTTAGATGGAGCTAATTTTAGAAGATTTTAAGCTGATTATTTTTTAAAATCAGCTTATTAAATTTTCTATTTGCTAATATCTCTAATTTAAGAAGAGTATTTAAGAATAAAAGTTATTTATTCTAAG
The DNA here is from genome assembly GCA_946699065.1 of Loxodes magnus. Lineage (NCBI taxonomy): Eukaryota > Ciliophora > Karyorelictea > Loxodida > Loxodidae > Loxodes > Loxodes magnus. The sequence goes on from CAMPDV010001282.1 coordinate 86,649, forward strand.
TTAAATTGCTAGTTTGCTTCCTAATTTTTTAAGATTTTAAGCATAAACAATTCTTTAATTTTTTCCTTTAGTTGCTTACTCTTAATTTTCATTATATAATTTCTTTTCTTAAAACTTTTAAAAAAGTTAAAGTTATAAGCAATCTAATTTTTTACATTTGCAAGGCTAAAATTCTTAATTCTTCTACTTTTTAAGCAAGTATATAAATATTTATTAATAAGGAATCAAAGTGTAAACCTTATAGAACATTCTTCGTATAAACAATAAAAACTCTTCGATTGCATTTTCCTACTTATTTAAAGCTTAGTCTTAAACTAACTAATGTAAACATTTTCTTAAATAATAATTAGCTTTTAAATTAATGTATAAATCTAATGAAGGTTGAACATCTATCATCCTGCTCCTTATTGATAAAATAATAATAATTTAGTAAATTTTTATGATGTGAAATCATTAACTCTATATATTATGTTGATGATATGATGCTTTGATATTTTGCACTAAGTTTTTACCATATAGAGAATGGCTTAATTTAGTGATATTTTTATAAATCTAAGTGTAGAATATAATAGTTGAGAGTTTATCTATTTTTAGCTTATTATAAAAGAGGAATAATTTTACTTAGAAAATGGATAACAGAATGCGTATTTATCAGGGAATTTTACTAGAAACTTCTTATTTTATAAAACTCTTAAATGAATAAAAAAATAAGCCAGAGAATGAATAAAGAGGCGACATTAATACGTCTGAATATAAAGAACAGGATAAAAATTGGTTAACTAGAATAGCCATTAAATATAATAAAAGGTGTTAAGTTTGTTGGAAGCCACTTTAGGATTTTAGATACATAATAGTGCAAACATTAGAAATACATAAAGATATTTCTTTTGAGGATTTAAATTGCTTTTTAAAAAAACTGTAATGGTATCATGTTAAAATCCTATAATGCCATAATATATCTGAAGAGTTATTTTAAGAAGTCCAAAAAGTTGTTAATGAAAGTTAAGAATAAAAAATTATTCTTAACTATCAAAGCTAATTCCAAGAATAGTGATTAACCAAAATTCTTGAAACTAAGCCAAGCAAGTATAAAAGAGTGTTTCTACAAGCTTTCAAATTCTTCACTGGAAGAGAAATCGCAGGTACCTTACAAAAGGTTTGTAGAGAATGATATTAAATTGGATGAAATTCAGAAATGTGGCAATAAGCATGCTTCAATTCTTTTCCAGTAGAAGTTTTAAACTAAAGATATAAGGAAATGAAATAAAATTTAAATTTGGAATAGAAATGAAAATTTTTGTATATAAACTTGTATAAAAATTTATGCTCCGAATGCTAGAAATTTAGTAATGACTTGTAATAAGATTATATCACTTCTAGAAAGGTATGCTAAGATTGCTTATATGGTCCACTTAGAACTTATGAAGAAGCAACTACTGGATTAACTAAATAGCGAAGAGTTCCTGATGAAAATGAAAGGCCACATAAATTTAGAATAATAAATAGCTCAGAGATTCAAAGAATATATGGAGTTTCTTATAAATGAGTCATGAGTAATCAAGACAAACTGAAAAGAACAAAAGGTATATAAAAATAAGAAGTTACATATATTTATTTAGTTGAGCAAACTCTAGATTTCTATCGAAAATAGAGATAAGAAGAAATTAAAATGGCCTTTGAGGACTTAAATATAACGGAAGAATAAAAAGAAGAAATCTCAGGCCTTAATACTTAAAATATGTATTAGTATGTAAAATCCTAGTTTGGATAAGATATTTTAAGAACTATTACTTGTGAGAGTTACTAGTGATTTCATATCTCCCAAGTTTACACTATGATTTTAAAGCCAGAATTTTTAGAACATCCATAGCCTGAAGTTATGAGATAAATATGAAAGTTCATATACGAAGGAAAGCCATCTCTTCTATAACTTAAGAAAAAATTTGGAACAATTAAGAGAAAAGCTCAAACTGAAGCAAAAAGTGAAGCAAAAATTTAGAAAAACAATTAAATTTCTTAATATGAGAATATCTAAAATTTGCTTTACTAGATACTCTCTAATTTTATCTTTTAATTGTTAGTCTAAATTTTAATAAAATATAAAGACAAAATAAATTTAACATTGCTTAATAAATTGGTTGAATATGTTTTTTATTATAATTTAATAATAAAGTTTCTTCGCTGCTAAAATTACCAAGCATTTGCAAAAATAAAAAGTTTAATTAAAACTTACCTATTTTTTCTTTAGTAAATTAATGTAAAAATTTATTTTTTAATTTTTGTTTATCTCTGTTACATTAGTGCTTTCATAGGGTAGATAATTTATTTTTAAGTATTTAAAGGTAATCTGATATAAATAACTAAAAATTATATAAAAGTATTTCTTAATTTTTTTCGTGATGTGAATCAAATGCTAGAAAAATAAAAAATTTAACTTTTATAATTTTATTTATTTATCCCATTAAAATTATAAAAAATTAAGCATTTATCTATAGAAAGTATCAATAGAAGCTTTTAATAGTTTTATATTTAGGCTAATATATGGAATATATAGTGAATAGCTTTTAATACTAGTTTAAAAATGAATTACTATCAATTTAATTAACTTAAGAGTTCTAGGATTATAATTTATTAGTTTAGAAATATAAAGCATCTTTGATTATATTGCTATGCTTTAAATATATTTAACATTATGATGTAATCATTTACATCATTTTTGTATTATGGTGCCCTTCTTTTTTTAATTATTTTAAGCATCTTTTTTATTTTTTTAATAAATTCAATATGAAAAATTGCCTCACCGAGAATCGAACTCGGATTGCTGGATTTAAAGTCCAAAGTGCTAACCGTTACACCATGAGGCATCTTCATTTATACTGGTTTCAAAGAAACTTAAATCGATTTAATTATTATTCAAAAATGATATCAATATATGCAATTATACAATATTCCTATATAAATCACTACTAAGATAATTTCCTAATAATTTATATCTTCGACCATTGATACTCAACTAATCTAAGAAATTAAATTCGCTGTCTATTTATTTACTTAAGAACTTAGATTTTGGTTTCTCCATTGACTTAATTAAATTTTTAAATTTCAGACTAATGACTAGATTTATTAATGCCACTTGTATATAAAAAATAATTTTTTTTAATAAGTAAGATAGATTTTATAGTTTAACAAACCACACTAAAACTTTAAGCATATTATTTTAATTTAATAATTTAGGATTATTTAGTTAATTAAGGAGCTAATGTTAATTCTCTATATCCTAAGTTTATATTAAGAGCCTTAATTTATTTTTTATTAACCTAGCATTTTGTAATAAATGTATTAAGAATCTAATTTATTTTCATATTATCATTACTATAAACAAATATACAAAATTAATTAAAGCTACGATATCTCTTGTTTAATCGCTTTATGCTTATTTAGATTATTAATTATTATGAAGTTTCAATTACTATTAAATTGGTCTTAATAATGTTAGATTATAATTACATGAATAAACTAAAAATTATTATATCTTAGCTTTAGTAATTATTAACTCTAATATCTATAAGAGTTTTATATTACTAGTCTCTTAACTTAGTTAAAGTGTTAATTTAACTCTTTTTTGTTTATTAGTCTCGATATCATTAATTGATATTATGATTAATAGTTATCTATGATTAAATAGCCTTAAAAGCTTTTAGTATTATACTAAATTATTTAAAGAATCTTTTGCATTTTGTAGTTAGCAGCGATTTTATTAGTTTATCTTTAAAAATATTATCTATCTGATATAATTTATATAACTACTTTATTAGCTTTAGAAGCTATAGATCCATTAACAAGTAATCTTCTAGTTTATTCTTAACTATAAAACTATTTAAAATTATTTATTTTTAGTGCTAGCTTTTTTTGTGAGAAAGGAGAAATTAAAATAATTGTTTGGATTAAATAAAATTTAAACTGGTAAATTTGTATTTATAATACTAATAACTAAGTCTTTATATATAATCAACTCTCAATTAATATATTTTATATTTTTGCTATTTATCAATAACTAAGTTTATTATAAATTAGTACTTAGTTTATACAAATAGCTTACATCAATTAAACATTAAACTCAACTAATAAAAATACTTTTTTATATAAATTCTAGATTGAATCATAAGTAGATAGCAAGGCATAATCATATACTTCACATATTTCTTTATACAATTATAGATTTTATATCGTCAGTAATTTAATGAAGCGATGGTTTGGTTTAATAGCTCAAAATTAAATTAGTTTTAGTTAATGTTAAGAGTATTAGTAATCTATTTAATTTTATACTCTTTTGCATGAGTAGCTTCAATTTAATCATCAATAAGAGGGATTTTTATCAATAAACTATGTGAGTTATTTAAGGGAGAAGTTCGAAGAAAAATAGAATAATATACTAAAATCCAAAAGTTCATTTCTACTCAGTTTTTTTTTAGCGCTGAATAAATAAAAGTTCCGAAATCATAGAGTCTTTGCTTCACTTCCATACTTAATTGTTCACATTCTATTATTTTCTACATGCGAAGGCCTGTAATAAGGTTATGTGAAACTCCATCATTGTTAATCTGCATTATAAATAGCTTACATTCTGTTAATCTAAATGATTTCATTTTATTATATTGCTTTTTAAAAGTTCATGTTCTCCTTTATCTCTTCCTATAGTTAAAAAGCGAAGAAGAATTTGAACTTATAAGATACTACCGAAAACAAGCAAGTTATCCAAATTAGCTCTTGATGAGTGCTTAATCTTACATTTTTCAGGATATAAGCAAATATACCTAACAAAATTTTTGCTTAAAATATAGAATAAAATGAGCATAATTGACTAATGCCTGAATAAATTACTTACCTCTTCTCAGTTATAGAGTTAGAACCGAAATTTCTAATTCTATTTTATTCAAATTAACTGAGATTTTCTATATTTTTAGTTTCCTCTATATTTATGAAACTTGATACTAGTCATTGCTTAAAGTTATTAGGTAGCTACTCGAAATTATAGCGTAAATCAAGCAGTCATTCATTAAGTATATCTAGAAAGTATTTGAGTTGCTGTTGAAATTTTAGAAATTGATGTGAAACTTAATTTTAATTTTCTTGATATAATAATTAAGAAAAATCAATTTGCTATTCATAAAAAAGCTTTTAAACCATACTCTTTGAGTACTTTCTCAGACACTTAAGTATTGTTTTCTGATTTAAAAATTAAATTTCTTGTCTGCTTAAATCCTTAAATGGGATGTTCATATCATTATTCCTTTAAACATTTTAATTAACTTATTTGTGATTTATTTTTCTAGATTATTAGATCAATTTTTCATTTTATATCTCTTCAACATTTTCATCTTCATCTGAATCTTATTATAAAAAGGATTCAAGCAAAGCACTTTGATCTTCGCTAAAATGAATTTTTTAGTTATTTTATTCCTAGGTTTAATGCAGATTTTATAGATCTCCAGAATCTTACTTTTCTTTATCATTAGGTATTATTTAATTTTTTTATTACTAATTATTTTGGTGCCCTTTTCCTTAATTTCCTTGCTTATTTATACTTTAAGTAATTTCCTATTGGTTTTACTTTTGAGAAACTTCATAGAGTTTATTGTAATATTAGCAGAGCTCCTTGAATTCTTTAGGAATTTATTAAGAAATTTTATTTTATAATTTTACCATTAACTGCTGTTTTAGTATTGAGGATTATATTGTCTATTTTGGATTCTTAGACATTCTACTAAATTTTATTTTAGTTGATATTTTGCTTATTATTTTGCATTACTTTATTTTACTTTTTAAGATCAGTGTTTTTTTCAACTTTTGCTTATTTTTTTTCTTCTATTATAGCTTCTTCTTATATCTTATTCTTCGTTAAATCTTCCTGCTTTTGCTAAGGAATCAGATCTTTTTATTTAATATTTTTTAGTGGACTATTACTTTAATTATGGTCATTCTTAACTTATAAAGATACATCTGCTTTATTTTAGGATTTCGATCTATATCTTTTATAAGATATTTATTTCACTTATAATTAATTTTTTTCTTTTATCTGGTAAGTTTCTTATTTAATACTAATATTCTACTCTTAAATTTTGTGTCCATCATAGTGGTAATTAACTACCTTCTATTATTAAAAAGGGATTTTAAGATTTAAATTATTTTCTTAAGCAGGCTATTAGTTACCAGCTTTATTTTAGACTACTTAGATTTAGTTCTTTATAATATTCTTTTTTGCTTCTGCTTAAAATTCTTTTATTTTATAAGCTTAGTCAATTGCTCTAGCTTTAGTTATTGCCTCTTAGTTATGTGAGTTAGTAAGTTAAATTCTCAAGTCACTGGATTTTTAATTTATCTTTTCTGGTTTATTTTGAGATTTTGAAGCTTTTAAAAGGTCATTGCTACTTTGATAAGAAGTATTTACTTGCTCAAAATTTGAAGTCTTTGATCTTTTTTTTACTAATTTATTCAATATGCTTTGCCTCTTTTATATAGGACTAGAATTTAAGGAAATAGGAGTTTAATTATTAGGATTTTGACTTTTTGAAAAGTTATTTAATCAATTTTGGGTCATTAAAATCCTCCTTCTTCTTTTAAAGCATTTAGCTTTCTTAATCAATCCTGGTCTTGTAGTCTTTGGCTCCATTTTAAATCAAATACTTGCCAAGCTGCTGCCTTACAAGTATCTAATATTTTTCCATGCCAGATGATTTAGTAACTGCTTAATTTTTAGAAAATGGACTATTTTACGAGTGCATTACACTTTCAATATTTTTAGGAGAGTTATGATTGTATTAAATAATATGCTTAGGAGATAAATATATTGACTATTTTACTAAATACTGTTGATATTTGGTAACTAAATTTCTTTGATTTATTTCTGTTGTTGTAGCTATTTGTTTGGATTCGCTTATACACTCAATTTTAACTTGCACTTAGATTTCTATAATAAGAAGTCCGTCGAAGTATTTAGATATTAATGACCAAAATCTTATTGAATTAAAAACTTTTGGCTTTACTTAGTTTAAGCATTTTATGAAGCAAATTAATAAACTTCAAAATTGTTTTGAATTACTTTCATGCAAGCATCGTAACTTTAATTCAAGTCTTTCATTTGTTTTGTTTTAAGCTTTTCATTCTAAATTTCTTTTAAAGACTTTGCATTTACTTAATTAGATTTCTTTGGTATAGCTGAGGTTTATATACTCTAAAGCAGCTCATTCTAACTTTCTGGAAGCTTATAAAGCTTAAGCTTCTAAGTCTGTTTTCCTTTCTTTTTTAAATTTTCCCGTTTCTATAGCAAATCCTATAAGTCTTTTTGTTACATAGTTTAGGCCATATAATTTTCTTTCATATTTATAATTTCCACATAAAATAAGAGGACTAAAAATGAATTACTAGAAAGTAGAATTAGGAATCTTTCTAGAAATACAACTATAGCCATTCTATACAATTAAGTATGACTATTAATAAAGATTATCCCTATTATGCTTTTACTTTAGTCTTTAATTAGGATTAGATATGTATATCAAAATTCCAATTTCGCTATTTATTTTTTTATTATCTCTTTAGCTTTTTTTTGGCTTACCTTTTATAGTTAAATTAATGGATTTTAATTTTAATTTAATGATATTTATTTCAGCTAAAATAAGCTAGTTTCATTCTAAATAATTTCACATAGTTAAAATGTTATGTGAATTAATTCATACTTTCACTTTTCTATTTAAATTCTATTTATTTAACCCCCTTAAAGAATTCAGATTCATATCTTAAAAACCATTATAAAATAAGTTGCATGGCTAGAAAAATTAAGGAAGGCATATCCTTTAAATATAAACCTTAATAAGCCAAGAGTTTATTACTTGGTTGATTAAACTGATATATTTGAAATAATTTACAAAATACTAAGATAAAATGAAGGTATGATGAATAACTTGATCACGATTCGTATAACTAGTGATATTTAAAATATTACTCTGCTTTAAGAATCTTTAAATTATCTCCAAATAGATATAATTTTAATTAATCTTATGTTATAAAAGCTTATACAAATGTAAAACATCAGCTGAGATAAAGAGATTAAGTGGACTATTACAATAAATAATTAGTCTTGCTTAGCTATCATTGATAATATATTAATAAATGTTTCTTTCTATTGTATATCGATTCAAATTTTACCCTTGTTAAGCATTATTATTTTATAATTAAGTAATAAGCTATTAATGAGACTACTTTTACAAAGTAGCTCTTAAATTATTGGCCTTAATTTTAGCTAGTTAATTATCATTCAAGCTAAAGTATAAAAGTTATTTTTTATAAATAGTTTAAATAAAAAAGAGTTATAGTTTAAGGGGTATTAGTACAATATATATTAATCTCTTTATAGAAAAACTAAAAAGTTTAAAGATATAGAGCTAAATTTTTTAATTATTTGATTTTTATTTTCCTAGCTTTCATTTTTCTAATGACCAAAGCATTTGAATTTTTCTATTAAAGACAAAAAAAACTATTTTAAATTAGTTATATAACTAAATTAAAATAATAAAAATAGGATTAATTTAAATAAAATATATTTAAAAGAATGTATTACTACTACTGGAAGTAATATAGCTATTAAAATCCTATTACTATTTAATAAAAATTAGTTAAAAATTAAATGGAGTTTAATATCAGACAGCATCTTAGCAAGGCCGAAATTAAGAAGGCTAGAAGAAAAGTCAATTTAATTTAAAAGTAAAAAAAGTTAGCCTTAGAATAATCAAACTCTTCATCTTCTTCCTAGGGAAAGCACATGGTTGACCCAGAAACTTCTTGAATAGAAAAAGAATAAGTTGAAAAATTAAATAAAGTTATAGTCAAACAAGAAGAAACTATCTGAAATCTGACAAATTAAATTAGAGAAATTCTTATTAACCACGAACAACTCAACCTTGAAATAGATTAACCCAAAACAATATTAATAAATAATAAATAAATCACGAGATAATAAATTTGGTCCTAATCTTAACTGCCTCCATCATCAGTTGTAACAATGTAGATTGAAGATCCTCAAAATAAATTAATAATATTTCAATCCTAAGAAAAAATAACAGAATAAGAAAATAGTAAAGAAACAACCTAAATGAACGCAAGAATTAAAAACATTGAAAAAGTTATGAATATTTTTATTTAATTTATTTAATATTGTTTAATAGCAGAATCATATCCGCCGTTCAAATAATGGGTTTAAAAGTTTAGTCCTTCTCTACCAATGATCTTTAGTTTTTCTTCCTTGCATTTCCTGTCCCATATCTGATTACATTACAGTAATTCTACGCTTGAAAATTCTCCCTTCTTGATCACATCATAGCCTCTGAGCTCTTTGTATCTCTCTAAGTCGGTATTATCTTTTAAATTATTGAAATTATCTACATTTTTTTTGCAGATGATAACAACTTTTACAAAAGTAACATCGCTTTTTAGGTTTTCAGTTCTATTATTATGTTACTATCGTCCTTTAGTAAATTTTTTCATTTTCAATGTCCATTCTATTATGCTAGGGAATTTGCTGACTCTATTGGCTTTATTGGCTCTATATTGAGTTTTCAAGGAATTAATTTTAGTCCTAAATCTTCTTTACTTAGGAGTTCGTCTGATTAAGTTGATTTTTTTAATAATTTCAGAGAGCAGTGAGTTCTCTTTCCTAATTGGCCATTCTAAGGTCTAGAATATCCTAAAGCCCGTGTTAAATCTGCTCAGTCAGCTTTTCATTTTCCTTTCGTAATTTTCTAACCTCTTCCTGGAGGTTTAACACCACCTTGACGAGCTAATCCATGCTCATCTGACCAGTAGGGTTAAATTCGGAGACCTCCTGATGTAGGATAGACTTGACCTACTTCCTCGGTTTCTCTTCTGAGGTGGGGGTTGTCGCAGTATGGGTGGTTTTTGAAGGTTTATTTGTTTCCTAACACTATAGCCTCCTAATTCTTTGGAGCTGGAAAGGATCACTTTCGGAGGTTCGACATTTTTTTTTGAAAAATTTTAATATAAGAACTCAAAATAAAATAGAAAGAAAAAAATGCTGATACTGTAGATCATAATGACATATTCTAAGAAGATTTAAAAATTTTTAAATCAAACAAAAAATCGAAGAATAAAAAGCATTAAGAATTTTATCAAGACTTTATGTAGCAAAGGAAGGGATCTATAAAAGAAAAATATTTTAGAATTTTAGCAAGGAATCTGTTCATGAGAATTGTCTTCTCAATAAAAAAGACCGTAGTAATCCAACCACGTAAAAAAATAGTGGCAGCTGCGACCAGGTTTCAAGTCCTGTGATCGACAAACAATTTGATTAACATTAAGTATATTATTATTATTATTATTTAATAAAAATTAAAAAGTAATAACAAATATTTTAAGAGTTTGCTCTATATAAAAGACTTAGATTTATTAGCAATATTAATAAATTAATAATTATTTTAAAAAGGATTCAACCATTATTTTATTTAAAATATTCCTTATAAAAGTTATGTTTTAAATTAATTTTAAATGAAAATCTAGATTCTATAGAAGAAAGATTATAGAATATAATAACTTTAATAACTATAATTATTGCAATATCTTAGTTTATTTTTAGCTTTCTTTAATAATTTAATTATTATAAAAAACTTATTTTAAATAGAGAATTATCTTAATTTTTAGAAAAATTATTTAACTTTTATAAGATTTTTAGATTTTAAAATCTTAAGAATAAAAATGAATTTAGAAGGAAAGGTTAATTTTTAAATTGAAAAAGACTAAATACACTCTTTTTATTTTAAGTTTCTAGCCAGATAGTCTAATACTACGATTAGTTCTTAAAAAGATCAAATAAGAGTTATACTTATAAAATTATCGCTAATGATTAGATATTTCTTTCTTCGTGCAAAAAAAATTTTATATCCTAATTTTGTAAGATGAGCTCATGTGGAATCTTAATTAAGATTAAGAAAAAAAAAATTTAAATAAAAAATGATGTAAAATAGATTATTTAATTATTATAGATTTCTATAAAGAATAAAAACATATAAAGATTTATTTTTATTTGAATTATCTTAAAAAATTCTTATTTTTGCAAAGTTTTTTATATAAGTTAGAAATTTCTTTAAATAGTTTGAAATTTACTTAAATTTTAATTTTTTGGAATTATAGCATTTTAGCTTTTATTAGAGACAATAAACTTAGATAAATTATCAAATTAAATATTAAGTTGTGATGTTTGTTTTAAAAAACGAATAAAATTTGCTCTAAGAAAAATAAAATTTTTCTAGTTTATTTAAATCTTTATTTTTATATATTTTAAGTTATTAACTTATTAAAAATCTTTATTCTTACATTCAAAAACATACTAATTCCTGTTTGTTTCTTTTTTATGTTCTTAGAATGTTTTATTCAATGCTTTCTTTAGATTAAGTAAAACAAAGCTAGAGAATTGCAATATCTAACTTAGTTTTAAGATAGATTTATATCCCACAGAATTAGATTAATTAAACATTAAAAACTAATTAGGTAATTAACTACTTTCATTTAATAGTTAATAGAAAAAGCATTTAAATTTAAATATTTTTATAATTGGTTTATTAACTTTAAGATATTTAAATTAATATCTTACAATCTCTTTAAGTAATTAATTTATTAACTTTGCTTTAAATAATTTATCTAAAAGCTATAGCTTATTTGTAATAAATAAGCTTTCTTTTTAAATTTTTTATTTTATTTGTTTTAAAATTTAAATAATTACTTAAACATTAAAAGTGTTAAAATAATAACCTTATCTATTTAAGTGTGTATAGTTTATTAGTAATTATGTAACTAAGTTAATTTATTTCATATTTAAATTAGTTAATACACATGAACTAGCTTCATTTTTTGTTTTGCTAGTATTCTTTAATCTTTTAAATTTTTAGCTCCTTTTTAATCGAAATTTTATTAATCAATTTTCAATTAATTTTTATGTTTATGATTAAAATTATTATTTTTTAAACGAGCAAAGATTAAAAATAAGAGAAGCAAAACGATTTAAAAAATAAAGTCAAATCAAAGCAAGATTATAGGACAAAGAGTTTCAAAAAGGGAGAGAAATCATAAAAAATAGTTTTGTTGGGCTGAAAGGCTAATATTATATAATTTAATTTGATATTCATAGTAAACCTTAAAATAGTTGCCTTTCTTAAATTTTAAACTAGTAAATCAAAATAAAGATTTTAGATTATAAGCTATTCAAACTTAAAAATTTAATTTTATAAAAACGCTAGCTTTATATATCAGAACTATTCTTAGACTTTGATTATTTAGTACTTGTAAAAGTAAATTAATAACTAATACAATTACTTAATCTAAAATTAAAATTCCTTATTTAAGCTTTATTATTATATTTAGTTTTAAGGGAGAAGGTATACTAATTGAATGCTAAATTTGGACTAAAGTACTTCCTAATTACTTAATTAACTAAAGCTTACTCTGCTTTTATATTATAGCTTATATTTCCTATCTCATGCTTTCATTAGTCTAATCTTAATAAAAATGGAAAGAGAATACAAAGGTTTTCTTGATTAAAAAAGCAGGAGTGACTATAAACTCTCTAGGATCAACGAAAAACCTGCAAGAAGATATCCCACCAATTTAAGACTCCTACTTCGGAAAAAAACCTTGAAATAAGTCAAAATATCCTAATTTTGGAAGTCTCTAATTTCACCACTAAGTAAAAAATAATTTATTATTAACTGATTAAAGTTGGACTTTAAGGAAGAGGTTAATAAGTTAAAGAAAGATAATAAGAAACTTATTGAAAAACTAGAATCTACTGAATAAATTTAAGTAATACTTATGTCAAAGAAAAGAGAATTAAATGCCTTTTGAAGTATATTGCAATACTATTGCAATCAATCTTAAACTAGTAAAAGAAGCAAATAGAGCTTGGAAACAGAATAGAAGAATAAAAATAATTATATAAAGCTTTAAAATCAAATTAACCAAAAGGTTTAAGAAGCAACTCATAGATAATCATTAATCATTAAAATAACTGTTCGCCTTCCGACTTAATTGAAGTTTTAAATTTATAAAATCTCCGTTCCTGCATTTTCTTCTTTGAATTACATTTTTTCCTTGACTTCTATCTTTTTTATAATCTGAATTTAAAATTTTTTTTTTCCAGATTTTCCCATTTTCCGATGTGAAAAATTTCATCACTTGTTACTTCAGTTGCTAACTCATAGATTATAGGAAAAAAGCTGGAGATAGAGTAAGTAAAGGTCACAATACATTTTATAAACATTAGAGAGCCAATTAAGAAGAAATGCTAATATTTTAGCAGAGAAAAACACTTATATCGATAATATTAGCTCTTCTAGGAGGTGGAAAGATAATTGAGAAGAGAGATATTTATTAGAAGAGTAAAAATTGTAATATTATAGAAAGATGTTCTGCTTTTCCCTGAAATATTTAAAGAAAAAAATGGAAACTGATATTTAATTAAATCATTAGAGAAGAGTGAGGAAGAGTAAGAAAACTCTGATTACAAAGAGAAATGGACTGCTGTGAAATGGGTCGAAAATCCCAGAAAATTAGCAAATTCTTACATTTAGTATATCTTTAATAATATAAATAAATATAATCTTACATTCGATATACGTATTAAATTATATTTCTAAGTTAATCAGTAAAAATTAGAAAACAATTATAGTAAGTGTGGTATGCAAGAATTAGACTTATAGGTATAAAGTATTTAAGAAATATAAGCATAGTAAAGAATAAATTTGTATATATATAGAGCTTTTAGATAGAAATTTATTAGTGATTATTAATATAACGTGTCTCTAAGTATATTAGATTACTTAATTTAAGTTTAATGGCAAATAAAATGTCTTAATTAAGTCTCCTAATTGCAATTTTATTTCTACATCAAACGTTCCTCTATTTCTTTTTTCAGTTAAAGCTTCACTAATTATCAATAAAAGTAATTATAAATTTTATCTTTATATTCTTTAATCAAACTTTAAATTAGATAGATTAAAAAATATCCTTATAAAATGTGTATAAAAAAGACAGTCCAAAATACCACAAGTAAGCGAAATATCACTAATTATCAAATAGAGAGAATAAATTAAGAATATAAGTATAAAAATAAATAGAATCTGAAAGCTTTGAAGAAACATTATAATGAATATAATTAATAACTCAGTGGAAAAACATAATAAAAATAAAATAAAAGGAATAAATAAATAGTACTTACTAAAATTAATTCCACAATTCGGACTAAAAATTTAGGCACTTTACTTAGCAAATTTAGCATATTTTGATTAATGACTCTCAAACCAGTTACGTGATGTAACTTTATAAGAAAATTTTTTGAATAGTAAGAAAAAATTAGAAGCTGGCTTATAATCTGACTTACTTTGCTATTTAGACTAAAATTTAGGATTTTTCAAGTTTTTACATGTTTTCATACATAAGAGAATTCTATAATCAAAAGCTTCTTAAATTCTAGAATAAAAATAGACTTCTTATAATGATCCTATTAAGTCAGCAAAAGCAATTTTCTTTCTTAATATAAAATAAAAAATGTAAATAAATAAATTTAATATAAGAACCTATTAATAAATAAGTCAAAAATTAAAGAAACATATTTTCGTTAATTAAAGAAACATTTCCTTTATTATCTCCACTTTCTCAATAATATTCACATAGGACATCGATTTGATACAAAGAAAAAAAAATGTAATTTTAGGAATTTAAAAACCTAAAAATTTTAATTTAAAAGCAAGAGGCTAAGATGCAAATGTTTGAAATTAAAATGAATAATTATTAAGAGAAAATTAATGGGAATAAAAGTTGATACTGTATTTAAATATAAAAAATAAAATAAATTTTTTTATAGTTTGCAAAATCATTTTCACTTATTAAACTCTAAAAAATCATATGATTGTTCTGACTGACAATTTTATTTATATTAGTAGCTTTTAAATGAAGAGTAAAACATAATAAAAATTCTAATACATCTGGCTTAAGTGGTTCTTTTAATTAAAGTATATCATTAGTAAAATAAAACTGAAGATTTAAAAAGTGAATTCTAATTTTTTTCTGATAAACTAAATCAAACTTTGAAACCATAGCATCAATAAATCTTTGAATATCACTTCTAGAATTTAAGTTTTCTCTCCTTTAATTTTTGTAAAAATTTAATTAAAAAAATGTTAATAAAAATATAAAGAAGAAAACTTAAGGCAATTTGTCAAAGTTAATCAAAAACATAAAATAATAATTATTTATTAAATTGAAAACAAAACATAAGTGACGCTAAGTAAAAATGATGTTTGGAAGATTGGATATTGGGATAAAAGACTGATTGTGTATAAATTTGATAGCAAAAATCCAGAAATTTAGAATATGAGCTTTAGGATTTTTTAACCTTATTCTATAAATTCAGAGTTAAAAAATGAAGAAACTATTCAAATAAATAATTAGAAAGTAGATTAAAAATAAGAAATGTAGAAAGAATAGAAATGAAAAAAAGTTAGTTAATTAGTTAATATAAAAAAGAATTTAAACTCGCTTGAATTTAAATGAATGAATCAGGTTATTTAGAATTTGAGAAGCAAATCTAATTTAAAGAAAATATCTATTTCAAAAAAACGAAAGTTTGAATAAAAAAAAACAAAATAATTTATAATTATTAGAAATGAAAAATGATCTAGAAGACAAGAAAAAAGATTTAAATTTAGTAAAAATAAAAATTTTAAATAAAAGCAGAGGATAATGAATCAAATAAAAAAAGAAATAGAAGATTTAAGTTAAAACACTTCTATTTCTTAACAAAATGATAGAATGCTTGATGGAATCTTTTAATTAAATTAAGATAGCCTTAAATTTAATAATAAAATTAAAAATTAACTTTTTATAAGAATGTTCTAGACTTAAGCTAGAAATAAATAAAAATTTATAAAAATTTGAAAGAAATACGACAGAAACTTAACTAAAAAGATATAATGCTACTAATTGTTAATTAAGTTATTTAAAAAAACTTAGTTGAGTATTTTTATTCTAAATTAGATCTATTAGAAAAGAATCTATATAAAAAGAATGAAGATAACTAAATAATGCCTTTTAAAATGTCTCATATGTTTCATTTTCAAGAGCATTCACATTTTTCAGATTTTATAAAGAGTTAATTTTAATAATAATTGATAAAATTTAATAAAAATCTTAAATTAGAAATCATAAATAGTGTAATGCTTATTTAGAAGATTAAATTTATAAGCATAAAAAATAAGGAAGCAAAAGTTAAATTTTCCTATATATCTTAATTTAGTTGATGATGTTTTTATATAAAATTAAGCAAAATATAAAATTTAGAATAAATATACTAATCTAAGATTCTTTATAAATGCTTTATACTAGAAATTAAAAATCACTGAAACTAAAAAATCTATAATCATAAAGATTTTTTAAATTCTAGGTAAATAAATACTAAATGCATATTACAGAACTCAATATTATAGCAAGCAATATAAATAAGCTTATTTAATAGAATTAGTTAATTTAAAATTTTTTGAATTTATTGCAAAAGATATTAATTAGAGTATTTAAATAAAAATGTATGCTTATTCTATAATTATCATAATTTTGTTTATAGCTTGAAACGATATTTTTTCAAAAATAAAACTTATAAATAAGATTAGTTATAGATAAAGTATCTATCTTCTAAATTCTATCTAAATGGAGAATATCTAACTAATAAATTAAGCGAAATGTTGTCAGATTCTATCAAATAATTTAATAAACCATAATCTAGAACTTCTCTTATATTAAAATTGTTGATTTAGATACTTATTGACTTAAATAATGTAAATCATTTATTAAATAAATTAATAGATTTGATTATAGAGCGCGTAGCACCTCATTGGTACGCAGCTCTTACCATATCTCAATAAATGTCTGTTTCTTCAAGTAAGCCTTCAGGTAATAGAAATTCTTCTCTTATTAGTTACATATCTTCCTCATTTTCCTCTACATTATCTATTGTTCTTTTGTCTTCTATCTATCTTCGCTTTATAGAAACCACAAATTTAATTTTTAGTCTATTACTAAAAAAGATTTCAATAATAGCAAACATGAAAAAATATTAATTTATCTAATATAGCAAAAAATTAGAGTATTAATTTAATGTTAATTAATGTTTTAAGAGATTTATTGAGTATAATTTAAAATTAATAATAAAATCTAAGAGAATATTAAAAATTACAAATAATATCAAATAGCTTAGATTCACTTATAAATTAAATTTTTATTTTATAAATCATAAAATATTATAATTTTTAAATAAATAATACAAAATAATCTTTTTAATTAAAAAAAATTATTTAAATATTTTATCCTCAGATATTCACTAAAAAATTCACTTTTATCAAACTTTTCAGCATTTTAACATGATTGAATAATTTAATACAAATAATAAGTCTAAGATCTTTATCATTCATACCCATTCATGAGGGATGATTATTTTTCTTGAGCATAGATTTGTAAGAATATAAATAAAAGGGAATAAAAAATATATCTATAATGTACTTGTAGAAATGTTGATCTATGTTAGCAAAATAGATAGATATACCCTTGGTTTTAAACTTATTAATATCATTATATACTCAAATATCCATTCTCTTTAATATTCTACCAAAGTTTATTACTAAATATATGGTATTTTCCTACTACTGAAATCTAAACTTTCATTCTACTTAATCAATTAAATAATAGAAAAGATACTTAATAATCTAATTATTTTTATAGCTTTTTTAATAATTTTTAGTTTATTCCTTAATGAAAAATAATAAATAGAGGTTTATGAATTTAAAATATTTATATTTAATAAAATAAAGGATATAAGTTAGTTTATAGTGATTTCTCATCTTTTTATTATTTTAAAAAATTTCAAAGTTAATATTCTACTAATTTTAGTATTAATGGATTCAACAAAGTGTAAAAATATTATGAAATCCTACCAATTTTAATAGCTTTTTTAAATAAAATTTTTAATTTCAGATGTTTTCATTTGTTTTTTATTATTTAAAGGTACTTGATAAATTTATAAGCTCAATTTGAAAAATTTCAAGAAAAATTTTTTTTTAATCTGTATGTTCATCTTGAAACTTTCTTTGGCTTAACACTTCCTTGTACTATCCTAAAAGATTGAAATTAATTTTAATTTTGATTTTTTGTAAAATATAGAAAATGAAACTTTCCCTGAAGGAAGAAGAGAAACAAAAGCATTAATAAAAATTACATAAAAAGGGAAATAATAAAAACATTTTATTTAGAAATAAAATTATGTTAGTACATCTTTTCTATCTACCTTTGCTTTCACAAATTCTAACACTTTTTTTAACTTTTAAACAATATCTTCAATTTTATTACCTTCATGATTTTTTTTTATCTAATATCTCTTTAATAAGTTATTTCTTAGTCTAACTAGATCCAAAAGGGAATTTATAAAGAGTTATTTATAGGAAATAAAAGGAATATATCTATCAACTATGATTAATTATAATCTTTTAAATTAGAGAAAATTTAAGTTATATATCTATTATATTTTGCTTTGATGATATAACTAAAGGGCAAGCAAGTTTATATCAAAAAGATTAAGACAAATAATTATTTTATTGATATAGTCCTTAAACTAAGTATACAAATAAAAAAATTTAGGGATTTTCCATCTTAAATATTAATCAAATAATATTTAAGAAACCTGGTTATTTTATATTCATCTGTATCTTTATTTTATTTCCGAAAGCTTGACTGAAATTTCAATAATAATAAAATGTTTATTCAGATCTAGTTTATAAATTGTTAATAATTTAAAATGTATTAAAAATATGAAACCTAAATATCAAAAAGACTTATCATTTAGATAGAATTAAATTTTTATATATAAAACTACTAAATTAAATTAAATTCTTAGAACATTTATATACACATATCTCTATCTTATGATTTTTCTTTATATTTCTATAAAGTAATAATACTAAATTAATTTTCGCTGTATAAAAGAAAGTTTGATACTTAATTACAATTCTTTTAATAACTTCATATAATTCTATTTCATCAACTAGACTAGAAAAATTTAAAAATATCAAAGAGTAAGGGTGATTTAGTGTTCAGATACTGTTAAGTATTAAAAAATTTTTATTAAAATAGGACTAACTTTTTATCCTTTCATGTTTCTTCCAAATACATAATTTTTATTACATTTCTTTAAATGAATAAATTAAAAAAATAAGTAAGACTTAAAACAAAAAAATTAAGCATATTTAATATATAAAGCATTGATAAATTGAGCACCTATATCTCAGACTTATTTGTCATAAAGCGAAGACATTTAATAAAACCTATATAGAACTTTTTAAAATAAAGCAAAAGCTAAAATGAATCTCTATACTTTATTTTTTTCTATTTTATATGAGCATAATAATTTATTAATATTCTTTAGTTAAAATTTAATTTTAATATGAGATATTATTTTAATTATCTTAGATATTTTAGTATCTCTTTAAAGGTTCTCTATTTTTTTCTAGTTTAACTTTAGATTTTATTTAGCAAAATAGTTTTTTCCTTTTTTCTCTTAAAACCTTTTACTTTTAAAAAATTTAATGGCATACAGGAAACTAAATTTTTATAAGTAAAATCAAAAGTTTATTCCTTTTTTTATTGAGATACTCTCTCTTACTTTAAAAGAAAGATTACATTTTTTTCCTTAAATTTCTTCTAATTTCACATAAAATTAAGAATCTATCCGTAAAAATTTTTATCCAGAAACAATTAAATCTTTAGCATTTATCATATAACCTACCATTTTAGAGCGAAATTTCTATTATAAAAATTTAAAATATCGATAAAAATTATGGAATTGAATGAAATAAATATTAGTTTTCTATATTTTTGATAAAAATAAATATTCGAATCTAGAATTTAATATAAATAAGCAGATAATATAATATATATAACTCAAAGATTATACAATTAGTATAAATATCTATTAATCAAAAAAGATAGGAAGAATAAAATAAAAAGGACTAAAGTTAGTTAATTTATTAATTTCATTTTTAGAGTATTCTTTATCTTAAATTTAGTTATTGCTTAGTAGTTTTTATACAATTTACCAAAATAAGAAGTTGATTTCTTGATAAATTCC